>SJYQ01005485.1:189926-210364 GCA_006410935.1 Redunca redunca
GCATATATATGGAATTTAGAAAGATAGGGATGATGACCCTGTATGCGAGACAACAAAAGAGACTCAGATCTATAGAGTGAACTGTTGGACCCTGGGGGAGGGAGGGAAGGAGAGGGTGGGATGAGATGGGAGAATGGCATTGAAACATGTATACTATCATGTAAGAAACGAATCGCCAGTCAATGTCCGATGCAGGATGCAGGATGCTTGGGACTGGTGCAAGGAGAGGACCCAGAGGGATGGTATGGGGTGGGAGATGGGAGGGGATTCGTGTTTGGGAACGCATGTACACTCGTGGTGAATTAATGTCAATATTTGGCAAAACCAATACAGTAATGTAAAGTAAACCAAAGTAAAAATAAAAATTATATATAAAAAAAACACAATAATGGGAAAAAATAAAATAAAATAAAATGGTGGTGATATACATTCAATAGGTTAAAAAAATTAAAAAAAAATCAGTACCATATTTCTCATACAAACTACAATTAGGCTACAATTAAAGGGGTGGCATTCAAAAGTAAGGGGATTGATACAATTTGAGATTCAGTAGTTATACACATAAATTGCATCAAAGAGCATGGTGTACACTTTGGAAACATTGTATCAGTGTATGTGCAAATACTTGTAAAAAGATTATACAGTTGAAACAGATGGCAGAGAAAGAGGATGTGGGACACACCTCCTCCAAGAGTGCATCAAAAATGCATGTACACGTGGAACAAAATCTCACTGAAAACGAACTAGAAACTATTAGAAAAGCTCCTATACAAACAAGCCTGTGGGAAATTGAGAAGGAGAACTGAGTGGGATGGAAAGAGAAGGGGTCACATTGGACCCCGTGACCCTGGGGTGGGGACTCAGGGACATCACAGTGGTGGAGGTCTCCCCCATGGAGTGTGTGACTCAAGCCTTATAATGAGCTCACCAGTCCTGTGAAGACAAGTCCCTCTGGCCAGTCGGAGGGCCATTGGGTCTGACAGGAGGGCTCTGGGAAGCCTGGACTGCACTCGCAGGAGTGCAAATGCACTGGGTGCAAATGCTCCTAAAGAGGCGGGGAGGGCTGCCGGAGTGACTGCCTGGACCCCGGGACCACCCTGGAATGTGGCCCAGCCTGAGTCAAGTGACTGCCCCAGCTCTGCTTACTTCACATCACGCCTTCACACTAGACAAAGGGCAGCCTTGACGCCGGGGGACACAGAGATGACTCAGACCAGGGTGGCATCTGTGTGGGCTGTGGTGGCCCTCACTTAGGCAGCATGTAGGCGACAGTTCCAGTCTCTGAGGGTGTCCACCTGTATGCATGCTGAGAACCAACACAGCCCTTGTCCGCCCTGTGGCACAGCTCCACAGAGGGAGGGCTGGCGGAGAATGGGCGCTGTGGTCAGCTGTGGGGGACGAGGGAGACTCAGGCCCAAGGCTGCGTCTCTGAGCAGCGTGCGGGCTGCCGTTGCTGCCACTTACACGGACAGAACGTTGGAGACAGCCCTCCTCTGTCTGTGGTCAGGCTGCCTCAGCCTGTGCCGTCACAGGATAACAGACCACACCAGCCCCTCCTGGTTCACCACTGACCCCTGCTGGGTCAAGGATCCCAGAGCTGGGAGAGGGGAGAGCACACACTTAAAAGGAGCTGACCCAGCTTGGATTCACACATCAGACCCAGCTCCAGCTCTAGACCCTCTGTCTCTGTCCCCACATCCTACCCAGGAGATAGCTTGCCAGCACACTGAGGAAAAGACGTTACTGTGTTCATAGTGGTCCAGCTTTCCCACCAAGGCACTGGGCACACACAGCTCGTACAGGAACACTTCCTCATAAGGCCACAATTTCAAGACCACAGTGGGTAAAAATAAAAAATCATCTATGTTCACAGAGACAGAGAAAGTTAAGCAAAAGAAGACGGAGAACTAGTCAAATCCTGAAAAATATAATGACAGAAATAATTTACCAGATAAAGAATTCAAAGCACTAGTGATGAGAATGGTAACTGAATTATGGAAATGAATAGATTAACACAGTGAGAATTTTAATAAGAAAGTAAAAAATATGTTTAAAAAAAAATCCAGGAAGGACTGGAGAATATAATATCTAAAGTTTTAAAAAAAATACTAGAAGGACTAAATAGAACACATAAATTATCTGGAAGACAGAATAATGGAAATCACCCAATCAGACCAGCAAAGAGAAAAACAAAAGAAAAAAGTAAGAACAGTTTAAGAGATCTCTGAAATTACATAAAGCATTATAGGGGTCCTAGAAGGAGAAGGAAGAGAAAAGGGTGTAAAGAATGTATTTGATAAAACGATGGCGGAAAATTTTCCAACCTGATGAAGGAAACAAATATCCAGGTACAGAAAGCACAGCGAGTCCCAAACAAGATGAACACAAAAAGATCCACACCAAGACACACTGTTATTAAGATGGTAAAAGTTAAAGAGAGAATTCTAGAGGCTGCAAGAAGGAATTCCCTGGTGGTTCAGTGGTTGGGAGTCCACCTTTTCATGCAGGGGTTGTGGATTCAACCCCTGGTCCAGGATCTGGAGCCTGAATGTCACAAGGTGGGTAGGCCCATGTATCACAACTCCTGAGCTCCTGCTCTAGAGGTCACATGCCACAACTACTGAGCCCACACGCCCTAGAGCCTGTGTCTGCAACAAAAGAAGCCACCAGGGTGAGAAGCTTGTGCACCACAACTAAAGAGCAGCCCCTGCTTGCCACAACTAGAGAAGAGCCCGCAAGCATCAATGAAGACCCAGCCCAGCCAAAAATAAATATAATTAATACGTTAATTTAAAACATCAGTGACTCTGTAAAGGCTACAAGATAAAAAGAGTTATATGCAAGGGAACTACCATAAGTGTATTGGCTGATTTTTCTGCAGAAACTTTGCAGACCAGGGCAAGTGGCATGATATATTCAAAGTACTAAAAGGAGAAAAAAAATACAGCTTAGGATACTCTGCTCAACAAGATCACTATTTAGAATTAAAGGAGAAATAAATACCTTTCTTCAGTTCAGTTCAGTTCAGTCACTCAGTCGTGTCCGACTTTTTGCGACCCCATGAACTGCAGCACGCCAGGCCTCTCTGTCCATCATCAACTGCCAGAGTTCACTCAGACTCACATCCATTGAGTCTGTGATGCCATCCAGCCATCTCATCCTTGGTTGTCGCTTTCTCCTCCTGCCCCCAATTCCTCCCAGAATCAGAGTCTTTTTCAATGAGTCATTCTTCACATGAGGTGGCCAAAGTACTGCAGTTTCAGCTTTAGCATCATTCCTTCCAAAGAAATCCCAGGGCTGATCTCCTTCAGAATGGACTGGTTGGATCTCCTTGCAGTCCAAGGGATTCTCAAGAGTCTTCTCCAGCACCACAGTTCAAAAGCATAAATTCTTCGGCACTCAGCCTTCTTCACAGTCCAAATCTCACATCCATACATGACCACAGGAAAAACCATAGCCTTGACTAGATGGACCTTAGTCGGCAAAGTAATGTGTCTGCTTTTGAATATGCTGGCTAGGTTGGTCATAATTTTTCTTCCAAGGAGTAAGTGTCTTTTAATTTCATGGCTGCAGTCACCATCTGCAGTGATTTTGGAGCCCAAAAAGATAAAGTCTGACACTGTTTCCACTGTTTCCCCATCTATTTGCCATGAAGTGATGGGACCAGATGCCATGATCTTTGTTTTCTGAATGTTGAGCTTTAAGCCAACTTTTTCACTCTCCTCTTTCACTTTCATCAAGAGGCTTTTTAGTTCCTCTTCACTTTCTGCCATAAGGGTGGTGTCATCTGCATATCTGAGGTTATTGATATTTCTCCCAGCAATCTTGATTCCAGCTTGTGCTTCTTCCAGCCCAGCATTTCTCATGATGTACTCTGCATATAAGTTAAATAAGCAGGGTGACAATAGACAGCCTTGACGTACTCCTTTTCCTATTTGGAACCAGTCTGTTGTTCCATGTCCAGTTCTAACTGTTGCTTCCTGACCTGCATACAGATTTCTCAAGAGGCGGGTCAGGTGGTCTGGTATTCCCATCTCTTTCAGAATTTTCCACAGTTTATTGTGATCTACACAGTCAAAGGCTTTTGCATAGTCAATAAAGCAGAAATAGATGTTTTTCTGGAACTCTCTTGCTTTTTCCATGATCCAGCAGATGTTGGCAATTTGATCTCTGGTTCCTCTGCCTTTTCTAAAACCATCTTGAACATCAGGAACTTCACGGTTCACATATTGCTGAAGCCTGGCTTGGAAAATTTTGAGCATTACTTTACTAGCATGTGAGATGAGTGCAATTGTGTGGTAATTTGAGCATTCTTTGGTGTTGCCTTTCTTTGGGATTGGAATGAAAACTGACTTTTCCTGAGAAGCAAAACTAAAAGAGCTCACCAATACTAAACCTATACTAAAAAAAAAAAAAAAATGTTAAATCAGTCTTATCTAAGTGGAAAAGAAAAGGCTATGACAAGAAGTAATAATCTTGTAGATCTTTTAAAATGTGTTTGAACCTAAATGATTACAAGGTTTAAACTAGTAGAATTAACTGTAGGTCAACATACATGAACCTCAATTTAATAAAAAATGAAAAACCTACAATAGATACACAAATACTAAAAAGAAAGGAATATAAGCATAGTACTGAATAAAATCATCAAAACACTAGGGAAGAAAAAACAAGAAATGTACAGAGAAGAACTACAAAAATGTAAAAAGAAAAACAAGCAATGAAATGGCAATAAATACATAACTATCAGTAGCCAATTAAAAGGCTTCCCAAGTGGCACTAGAGGTAAAGAACCCATCTGCCACTGTTCGAGACATAAGAGGCGTGGGTTTGATCTCTGGGTCAGCAAGACCCCCTGGAGAAGGGAATGGTAACCCACTCCACTCTTTTTGCCTGGAGAATCCCAAGAACAGAGGAGCCTGGTGATCTACTCTCCATGGGGTTGCAAAGAGTCAGACATGACTGAGCAACTAAGCACATATACATGCATGAGTTTATATTATATCATAACCTACTATGGGTCATATCATTGGAAATATTTTCCCCCTTTCAGTAAGTTGTCTTTTCATTTTGTGAATGGTTTCCTTTACTGAGCAAGAGCCTTTAAGTTCAACTAGGTCCCATTTAATTTTCATTTTTGTTTTTATTTCTTTCACTTTAAGAGTTAGATAAAAAATATATTTCTATAATTTATGCCAAAGAGTGTTCTCCCTGTGTGTGTGTTCAGAGAAGGCAATGGCACCTCACTCCAGTACTCTTGCCTGGAAAAATCCCATGGATGGAGGAGCCTGGTAGGCTGCAGTCCATGGGGTTGCTAAGAGTCAGACATGACTGAGCAACTTCACTTACACTTTTCAGGTTCATTCATTGGAGAAGGAAATGGCAACTCACTCCAGTGTTCTTGCCTGGAGAATCCCAGGGACGATGGAGCCTGGTGGGCTGCTGTCTATGGGGTCACACAGAGTCAGACACAACTGAAGCGACTTAGCAGCAGCAGCAGTGTGTGTGTTTCTTGCATAAATGAGAAAGTGCCTGTTTTACTTTATCTGTTATTTTGTTAAGTAAAGTTTGTATGTTGCATTAAAAAATCTATATATAGACAGCTCATGCACCTCAATAACAAAAAGTTAATAATCTGATTTTTAAAACGAGCAGAAGACCAGAAAAGACATTTCCCCCCCCCAAAGGAGACATACAAATGACAAACAGGCACATGAAGAGATAGTCAACGCTGCTAATTATTAGAAAAATGCAAATCAAAATCATAATGAGATATCACCTTACAGCCATCAAAATGACTATCCTCCAAAAGATCACAAATGTTGGAAAGGATATTGGGAAAAGGGAACCCTTGTACACTGTTGGTTGGAATATAAATCGGTGCAACTACTATGGAAAAGTCTATATAGGTCCTTCAGAATACTAAAAATAGAGCTAACATATTATCTGTCAATTCTACTGCTGTGTATATGGCTGAAGAAAACAAAACAGTAATTCAAAAAGATACATGCACCCTAATATTTGTAACAACATTATTCACAATAGGTAAAATATAGAAGCGACCCAAATGTCCATCAACAGATGAATTCCAAAAGATGATATGTATACATTGATAATGGGTTATTACTCAAACATAAAGAGTTAAATTTGCCATTCACAACAACATGGATGGACCTAGAGGTTATTATGCTTAGTGAAATAAGACAGAGAAAGACAAATACTATATGTTATCACTTATATGTGAAATCTAAAAAAAAAAAAAAAATAGAAAACAACAGAAAAAACTCCAAACAACATGAATGTGCATAAAAGACAGATAAAGAGTCACAGATACAGAAAACAAACAAATGGATACCAATGGGGAGAGGGGAGGTGGGAGTGGTAGGATAAGGGCATTGGATTCAGAGATACAGACTACTATTTATAAAAGAGATAAACAACAGTGATTTATTATACAGCAGAGGGAAATATAGACATTATTCCTTATAACTTTAGCGTATAATCTACAAAAAACACTGAACAGTTATGCTGTATATTGGAAACTAACATAACATTGTATATCAACTATATTTCAATAAAAAAAAAAAGATATGGCTTCCCTACATTGGAGAACATAGTTAATGAAAAGTAGCATAATTGACTTAGAAAAGGAACTTATGATTATTGGTGAATTAAACAAAAAATCTTTAAAAATAAGCAATGCAGTGTTAGGCACTTCTAACATAAGTGAAATTAAAATAAGGAATGCATTTAGAGAATGTTTATGTGAAGTTCTTAAAATTAAACTGGAATAGCAAGCAACAAAGAAGCAGAGGGTCTTAATGTATGTTAAGATCCCAATTAGTCACAATATTAGGAAGGAAATCTTTGTTTAAAAAGGAAGAAATATCTTGACAAATGGAAGTGATTTTATTTTGTATATTAATAAGAAATAAGTAAAATGGCACAATTTATAGTTAGACCAGTAGTAGTAATTGATACCAAGAGATGAACGAGATATGGTATTACTTCAGAGAAAGAGCAGCATATATTTTACAGCTAGAAAATTAAACAAAAGTTTCTATATGCAGTACCCTCTAATTCTCCTTTTATACGAGAATTTCAGGAAAATTAGAAATATCAAGGGAATATTTCACCCAAAGATGGGCACAATAAAGGACAGAAACAGTAGAGACCTAGTAGAAACAGAAGAGATCAAGAAGAGTTGGAAAGAATACATGGAAGAAGAGCACAGAAAAAATCTTGAACCAGATAACCACATGATGCGATCACTCACCCAGAGCCAGACCTTCTGTAGTGTGACGTCAAGTGAGCCTTAGGAAGCATTGCTGCCAGTAAAGCTGGTGGATGAGATGGAACTCCAGTAGAGCTATTCCTAAAAGATGATGTATCAAAGTTCTACGCTCAATATGTCAGCAAATTTGGAAAACACAGGAGTGGCCAAAGGACTGAAAAAGGTCAACCTCATTCCAATTCTGAAGAAGGGCATGAAAGAATATTCAAACCATGGGACAATTGAACTCCTGTCCCATGCTAGTACATGAAGTGAAGTCGCTCAATTGTGTCCAACTCTTTGTGACCCCATAGACTGTAGCCTACCACGCTCCTCTGTCCATGGGATTTTCCAGGCAAGAATACTGGAGTGGATTGCCATTAGTAAGGTCATGCTCAAAATCTTGCATGCTAGGCTTCAGCATTATATGAACCAAGAACTTCCAGATATCCAAACTGGGTTTACAAAAGGCAGAGGAACCAGAGATCAAATTGCCAACATTTGCTGGACAATGGAGAAAGCAAGAAAATTCCAGAAAAACATCTCCTTCTGTTTCATTGACTACACCAAAGTCCTTGACTGTAAGGATCATAACAGACTGTGGAAAACTCTTAAAGAGATGGGCATACCAAACCATCTTGCCTGTCTCCTGAGAAACCTGCATGCGGGTCAAGAAGCAACATTTAGAACCCCATATGGAACAACTGCCTGGTTCAGGATTGAGAAAGGAGTACAACAAAGCTGTTAATTGTCACCCTGTTTATTTAATGTATATGCTGAGCACTTCATGAGGAATGCCAGGCTGGATGAGTTACAAGCTTGTATCAAGATAGGTGGGACAAACATCAACAACCTCAGATACATGGGTGATACCACTCTAATGGAAGAAAGTGAAGAGGAACTAAAACATCTTTTGATGAGGGTGAAGGAGAAGAGTGAAAAAGCCAGCTCAAAACTACATATTCAGAGAAGGCGATGGCACCCCACTCCAGTACTCTCGCCTGGAAAATCCCATGGATGGAGGAGCCTGGTGGGCTCCTTAAAAAGTCTAAAATTATGGCATCCAGTCCCATCATTTCATGGCAAATAGAGGGGGAAAATGTGGAAACAGTAACCAATTTCCTCTTCTTGGGCTCTAAAATTACTGGTGACATTCATGGTGACTGCAGGCATGAAATCAGAAGATGATTGCTTCTTGACAGGAAAGCTATGACAAACATAGTGTGTTGAAAAGCAAAGACATCACTTTGCAACAAAAGTCTGGATTGTCAAGGCTATGGTCTTTCCAGTGGTCACATACAGTTGTGAGAGCTATATATCATATATATATATATCATAAAGAAGACAGAGCACCAAAGAATTGATGCTTTTGAACTGTGGTGCTATAGAAGACTCCTGAGAGTCCATTGGACTGCAAGGAGATCCAACCAGTCCATCCTAAAGGAAATCAACCCTGAATATTTATTGGAAGGACTGATGCTGAAGCTGAAGCTCCAGTATTTTGGCCATTTGGTGAGAAGAGCTGACTCACTGGAAAAGACCCTGATCCTGGGAAGACTGAAGGCAGAAGAAGAGAGTGTCAGAGGATGAGGTGGCTGGATGGCATCACCCTTGCAATGGACACAAACTTGGGCAAATTTCGTGAGATGATGAGGGACAGAGAGGCCTGGTGTGCTGCAGTCCATGGGGTAGCGAAGAGTCCGACACCACTGGGTAACTGAAAAACAAGGGAATACATTACACATATAATAATTATCAACATGCCATTTGGTCCATGTTTCAGTAATAGGAATGGACACAACTTCAGCACACAAATAAGAATCAGTTACTGCAGTACCATGAGCTGTGTTCCTGGTTGTTCTTTTATCTTGTTTTCCTCTGATCAACTCAATGACTGAAACACAGTTACAGGCTAGTAACTAGTAACTTGGAATTGTTGTTCATTATGTAATTAGCAATTCTTACTACCGACTATTGTAAGTGACTTCTTTTCAAGGATAAATTTACATTAAACTATTTCAATTGTCAAGGAAATGACTGTGGCTATGCTTTCAGAATGTGAATGAAAATAGTCATTATTTCTCCTACTCACATCGCAGCATAGGGTGAATGTACCCTAGAACCCCAGCAGAGTCCAGAACCACACTTTTTTCTTTTTCTAATTTGTAAAATAGAAGGTGAGGTTAGGTAATCTTTAACTTTCATTCCAAGTAAAGGATGATGTACTATCCTGGGTAAGATCCTGGAGCAAAGATATTAAGGAAAAAGACTAAGCAGATATAAAATGAGTATGAACATTGATATTAGTTCATTTATTTTAACAAATTTATCATATTAAGATGTTAATAATGAGAGAAACTAGGTATAGTGTATATAGGAACTCTTTGTTCTATTGTTGCAATTATTCTGTAAAGTTCTCTCTACTGAGTTGTTTACTTAAAATTAGATACTTCACAGAATATTTAAAATGTTTTTAATTAAGGTAAGGAGCTTATCCATTAACCCTCAAATTTTTGTTGTGTCCATTTTTGATTCCCTGAAGCCCCTTATCCATTTTCAGGTAATCACTAATATGCGTTCTGTTTAAGTGGAATAAATTTTTAATTTTCTAGAGTTTTATAAAAAAAAAAAATCCTTCAGATGCACTGTTTTTGGTCTTTATTCAATCAGCATAATTACTTTGGTATCCAGTCATTTAGTTATGCATTTCAGTGGTTCAAATCATTCCTTAGTGCTTCTGGATACTGTTATTTGTATAAAAGTTTCAATAACACAGATTTTCTCTCCATGGATCTATGAAAGGATCTCTGAAGTTTTGGGGTATTATATATAAAGCTACTAGAAACATCACTGTATATGTTTTTATATGCATTTATAACTTCATTTCCCATTGGTAAATACGTAGAACTAGCATGGCTACATTGCATGTTAGTTGCAATTTTAAAATTTTAAAGAAAGTTCCAAGCAAAAAATTTGTAGTAATATTTTGCATTCCAACTAACAGTGTATGAGATTTCTAGTCAATCTATAACCACTCCAGTACTTAGATTGGCAGTCTTTTTCTTTTTAATTATTATTTTAGCAATATAATCCCATGGACGGAGGAGCCTGGTAGGCTGTGGTCCATTGGGTCGCAAAGAGTCGGACATGACTGAGCGACTTCCCTTTCACTTTTCACTTTCATGCATTGGAGAAGGAAATAGCAACCCACTCCAGTGTTCTTGCCTGGAGAGTCCCAGGGATGAGGGAGCCTGGTGGGCTGCCGTCTATGGGGTCACACAGAGTCAGACACGACTGAAGTGACCCAGCAGCAGCAGCAGCAGCAGCAATATAATAGATTTACAATACTATCTCATTATTGTGCTAATTTACATTTTGCAAATGACTAATGATGTTGGACATCTTATGTGTTATTTGACCTCCATGTATCCTCTTGAGCCAAATATTTGTTCAGATGTTTTGCCTATTTTGTAATTGGGTTGTTTTCTTATTATTCAGCTTTGAGTGGTTTTATAATCTAGAAGTATAAATCCATTATCACATGTGCCTCTGCATAATTGATAAGTAGGAGTCTTTATGGTGACTATTCTCAGAAGACAAATATCTCTAAATTTTTGGCCTAAGAAGAGGTCTATCTATTTATTTATGCACTCATTTCTTTGTCACAATTCCTTCCAAATTCTTTACCTCCTGGCCATTTGTCAGCCATAGTCCATGAATCAATGCACATTTTAACTTTGGGTCATGTTTCCTGAATGAATCATATATCATGAGAATTTCATCCAGTAAGAGGATTATCTCTATCATTGTTCAGGGCTACTCCTTCTGGCTTGCGCCAGAATATTGTGCAGAACCCTCTGAAAAATAACTTCAGAATTATTAATCTAGAGAAAATGTAATATTAATAATATAACAAAAGACAAGTGGTTTAGGTACATAGTGGCAGTATAGCTGAAATCAACATACAGGAAGTGTAAAACAACTTCTTGTGTTAATTGTGTATTAGAGATTTCCTAGCTAATATAACATATGCCACTATCACTGAATAATACAATGTTATTGGACTCTCCCAAATTTATAAATAACTAGAAGGCCAAAGCTCAAGTGGTTCTCCATTGTATTCAATAGCAATCCAAGAAGTGTTTTTCAAAAGGTAACTAATGATTTTATAAAGAAGGTAGGGATTGTTGTAAACCTCCAATTATTGATGTAATCCTCTTAACTCAGCTTGCCACTATTCCACATATTTTAGACATGACTTTTTAGATTCTGGTGAAATATTTAAATCTGTGTACTAAACTATGACATAAAATACAACAGCTGGCCTAACTTCACTACTTAGGTCTTCTTCACTGAATTGTAAAGTTCAGTAAGGCTAAAACAAAAATTGCCACTCTCACATTCACAACTTTGATAGCAACAGCTCTCTGTAATTCTCCTGAGGCTGCTTTTGTGGCAGAGAGAGAACATTCTAGAAGTTTCCCCCTTGCTTCTTGCACATGGGCTCTAATTCCCTTCATAGATCATGGACAAATTACAAGGGTCGTGGCAGTTGTGAAGCATAGCTAGTCAAAGACTATACACAGAAACTAAAGAAATAAGTGTATTTTGGATACCTTATTGTATCTTACCTTGGGTAGAACTTATGCTACAAATCCATTTATTATCTGCTGCTCATCAAACACTGCTCTGTTTGGTGAACTGTAGTGGCACTTGAGATGCATAGGAAGTAGTTTACAAAAATCTTCCTAAGGTCTGACTATTTTTTTCTTTCCCTGTATTCAGACTTTCTCAAGAAAAGTAGTAGATGATTCAGTGCTTATGATCACAAGCTATGTTTATAGTGCTTAAGATCAATTTAGATGTCTTCCTCAAGGGTACTTGTCCTCCCATTTATTGAAAGGACTCTGAGTCTATGATCTGACGTCTGGAAGTTGGCAAAGGAGTGTGACTCTATTGTAGTGTGTCAACAATAAATTCAGCTTGCCAGACTTAGAATTATTAAATTTATGCAAATTAAACTAGCCTTTTGTGAAATATGCAAATATTTCATTGTTCGTATTCCATAAATATTTTTGCTTCTAAGGAGATATTTAAGAATCAAGTTATTTTGCCACTCTTGTTGCAGAAAATATGCCATTCTTCTTTACAGAATATTGATTACAATCATCTTTCTCTTTATCATTAATTCACAAGTAAAAATCCATGGTGGGTGTATTTGATTGATGGAGCCATCACTCTACCTGTAAGGAGGATAGAAAAGTAATGCTTTAATAAGAATAGAGAATATCACTTGAGAACTGGTATTGAAATTCTTTACCACCCTTAAGCTCTGTGTGAGTTGAGGGAGTCAGTTGTGTACTGTACTACAGTTTCTTTATCCACAAACTAGGAATAATAGCAACTACCTATGAGGGCCACAGATAAGATTCAATTATTTAATTAATATAAAATTCTCTTAACATAAGTTCAGTATATAGGACTCAATTATTATTAGCTTCTTTCCAAAAATATCATTACTATTATCATTATTTGACATGTTCAACTTATTCATAGGATAAAATCTTCTGCTTTCTCCAATATTCATAAGGTCAGAAAGTTCCAACATTCAGAAGTGCAATTGTGGTATCTTGAGTCAAAAACAATAAAAGTGCTATATAAATTAAGCATTCAATTCACAATCGGTTAATCAATGCTTTCTTTCATTCATTTCATCCTACCTATCTAAAACATTTTGCCCATTTTCCAAGTTATAATTTATAGCTATCCAAGTCAAGATTTTTGTATCTGGAGCTGTTGACCATCACCTGTCACTCACTGTGCCAATATAATTAAAAGTTTTGGACATCGTCACTATATCATGTAAAACAAGCCTCATTAATTATGTTGCTTTATAATACCATCCTTGATTTTGTGAATATCACTACCCACACTGCAGTAGTGGTTTATAAAAGTAGTGTTAAAATCACTGAGGCAGACATTGATTGACTTATCTACATCATTGCTTATAGAATTATGTTTTTGCAGCCTACGAATATAAGATAATAACGGGGGAAATGAACCACAGTAAAACTAAGGAACTAAAATCTTTTATAAATTAGTCTTCTAATTGTATATAAAGTATTTGTATGACCGTGTTTCAGAATAGGCATGACTTTGAAGAAGCAAGCTGATGAGAGTCTGGACTTATTATTGGCAGAGAAATATGAATAATAGCTATGATTTTACAAGGAAAAATAATCAGAAGTACTTTATGATGGGTTCCATTAAATAGGATTGCAGCTTGATTAAGACTGTATCCAAGTGATTATTGATATAAATGGTTCCGTTTAGTTCAGTTCAATTCAGTCACTCAGTCGTGTCCGACTCTTTGAGATTCCATGAATCGCAACATGCCAGGCCTCCTTGTCCAACACCAACTCCCGGAGTTAACTCAAACTCACGTCCATCGAGTCCGTGATGCCATCCAGCCATCTCACCCTCTATCGTCCCCTTCTCCTCCTGCCCCCAATCCCTCCCAGAATCAGAGTCTTTTCCAACTCTTCACATGAGGTGGCCAAAGTACTGGAGTTTCAGCTTTAGCATTATTCCTTCCAAAGAACACCCAGGACTGATCTCCTTTAGGATGGACTGGTTGGATCTGCTTGCAGTCCAAGGGACTCTCAAGAGTCTTCTCCAAACCACAGTTCAAAAGCATCAATTCTTTGGTGCCCAGCTTTTTTCAATGTCCAACTCTCACATCCATACATGACCACAGGAAAAACCATAGCCTTGACTAGACGAACCTTAGTCGGCAAAGTAATGTCTCTGCTTTTGAATATGCTATCAAGGTTGCTCATAACTTTTCTTCCAAGGAGTAAACATCTTTTAATTTCATGGCTGCAGTCACCATCTGCAGTGATTTTGGAGCCCTCCCACAAAAAAATAATAATAAAAATATAAAGTCTGACACTGTTTCCACTGTTTCCCCATCTATTTCCCATGAAGTGATGGGACCAGATACCATGATCTTTGTTTTCTGAATGTTGAGCTTTAAGCCAACTTTTCCACTCTCCTCTTTCACTGTCATCAAGAGGCTTTTTAGTTCCTCTTCCCTTTCTGCCATAAGGGTGGTGTCATCTGCATATCTGAGGTTATTGATATTTCTCCCCAGCAATCTTGATTCCAGCTTGTGTTTCTTCCAGTCCATTGTTTCTCATGATGTATTCTGCATGTAAGTTAAATAAGCAGGGTGACAACATGCAGCCTTGACATAGTCCTTTTCCTATTTGGAAGCAGTCTGTTGTTTCATGTCCATAAAAATATCAATTTTGGATTACAGATGATAGGTTCATTATAGGAGTACTGAGTTTGAATTAGCATAAGTATATTCACAGTCTTCCCTATGGCTCAGAGGATAAAGCATCTGCCTGCAATGCAGGAGACCCAGGTTCGATCCCTGGGTTGGGAAGATCCCCTGGAGAAGGAAATGGAAACCCACTCCAGTATTCTTGCCTGGAGAATCCCATGGACAGAGGAGTCTGAGTGGGCTACAGTCCACGGGGTCACAAAGAGTCAGACACAACTGAGTGACTTCACTTCACTTCACATATTCACAGGCTGCTATTGCACCTAGGTATGCAGTTTTGGAAGTTGTCAAAGATGCTGGATGAGGAGTTCACAATAAATGTTTACAAGTCATCAATATTGCAATGATTGTTAAGGTCATGAAAGTGGTTGAAACTGTTAAGATTGGAAGCAAATAAGAAGAATAAAAATAATTTAGTAAAATGTCTTCAGAAACACCCTCATCTGGATGTGAGTTTAGGCAAAAAAGAAAATATGAGACTTAGGTGATGAGAAAATGGCCACAGGGTATAATACAGCTCAAGACGGAAGATAGTATGAAACTATTGTACTGTGTGATGCAGAAAAGTCATGGAAGCCAGCGAAAAATGAAAATGTCCCTCCTCAGGAAAAACTGCTATGAAATGCAGAAAATAAGTATTTTGAAGTTGAGTATAAATGTTTTCCAAAGTTAACGTCTATATGATTAATAGTTTATAAAAAAAAAAATAGTTGAGAGAAGCAGTCATGGAAATAGAATAACTACTCTGTACACAGAAGAAAACCTATACAAGTACAAAATAAAGAAATGAAGCAAGAAAATTTGTTCATTCATATACTTTTAACATACAAATAAGAATAGTCACCAAAATCAAAAGAAAAATATTCTCTCAGAGACCCTTGGTCAAATTTCCTAGTTAGAATCCTGACACCCTTTAGTATTCACCATTTAATTAGTAGTATTTCTCCTCTTTCTAAATAATGAAAGATGAATATCCAAGTCTCTAAGTATCAACTCATTTTCAAATAAATTATTAATAAAAATACCTGATACAAAAGGTAATTTTCNTAGCATAAAAATGAAATAGAGGCAATGAGGGCTAAAACCAAAAGCAATATACAAGCATGGTGTTGTTGTTTTTTTTTCTTGACATAGAGATATAAGGTTAGTTTCTGCTGATATTGCTTGGTGACCTGAAATTTCTACTAAACTGTTATTCTGAAATAATAAAAATTAGACTTTGCCTAGAGTACATAAGTGAAGTGAAAGTCGCTCGGCTGTGTCTGACTTTGCAGAATCCAAATGGACTACGCAGTCCATGGAACTCTCCAGACCAGAATACTGGAGTGGGTAGCCTTTCCCTTTTTCAGGGGATCTTCCCAACCAGGGATCAAACCCAGGTCTCCCACATTGCAGGAGGATTCTTTACCAGCTGAGCCACCAGGAAAGCCCTGAGTGCATAACTTGTGACCATTGGCAAGAACTCATTGTTAATATACTTTGATAGTCAGAAAACATACTTTAAAATATTTTGGGTATTATATGAAATCATAGATAAATGGGCCAATAAATAAGCATATTTTACTATTATTAATGAATGAATACAGCATTTGAGGCCATGTGTATCCTCCAAATCAGAAACTTCTTTGATGACCCAGCCAAGTCTTTCTTATAGAGACACCATTCTCAGGAGATAAAGACTGCACTTTATTAAGACCAAGGGTATGGATTTGCATACACTGGACTCCCCCTAAACAAAATTTGTTGACTAATCTTCAATGTAATGATTATGCCAAAAATAATAATGAGTTTTATGTTTACCTGTTACACTGGTGTGGAGACTTATGATTATGTATTAATTATATTTTAAATTCAAAGATATCATATATTGATTATTAATTGAGGGCTTCCCTGTGGCTCAGATGATAAAGAATCTGCCTGCAGTGTAGGAGTCCTGGGTTAGATTTCTGGTTTGGAAGGATATCCTGGAGAAGGAAATGACCCCCCACTCCAGTACTGCTGCCTGGAGAATCCTATGGATAGAGGAGCCTGGCGGGCTACAGCCCATGGGGCTGCAAAGAGTTGGACACAACTAAATGACTAATGCTATTGATTATTAACACAAAGCCATAAAGGCATTGAGAAAAAAAAATACTTTGGTTTTTTAAAATTATTAAAAGCTAACTAGCTCAAAGCACTTTTACAAAAAAAACGATCTCAGATTATTCAGAATGTTATTCATTTTTTATTTTAAATTAGAGACACCACATGTACTNAACTAGCTCAAAGCACTTTTACAAAAAAAACGATCTCAGATCATTCAGAATGTTATTCATTTTTTATTTTAAATTAGAGACACCACATGTACTCACACTTGAATGTAGTAATATAGCAAGTAACTTTCATTTGTAATTAAACATTTGTGCTTTTTTAATGTTAGTAGGAATGTTATATTTTGCCCTCCCTTCAAACTTCGTCCTCCCATTCTTTAGCAGCAGGCAAGGTGTCTGCTTGTCTCTGTAATATGAATGGTTGAACATTTCTTGTAAAGAATGGAATACAGTATGCTGTAGGAATTGCATAAAAAATCCTCCTTGAATGGAAAAAAAAGGCTCTGGGACCTTGGATGTCACTTCCAGGAGAGACAAATTTATAAGCATAACAATCTGTCTTTTATAACTGACATCTAAGGTCCCAGAGGCCTTTTCCCTATCACTAAGGATATTTCATGCATTTCCTACAATATGAAAAACCTGTGAGTGCAACATTTAGACATTTTTGCTGCACATAAAATGAATTTTTTTTTATTTTGTTGTAGATCCATACCCCAATCAATTTTAATATTAAAGTTTCATCTTCAAAAGAAATGAGACTTCTACACCATTGCAATAAAGAAATGCTAAAAGATTAAGCTTACTTAGCAATTTAATATTTCACCAGGAACTAATAATAAAGAGGCCATCCACTCTTGTAGTATAACAGTCACCAAGTGAGGTATATTCTCTTTGGGACTCAAAGAGGTGTGGCTGTCACTCACAGAACAGTGACAGAAACACAAATGACTGCTTTAGTGGTCTGAAGAATTAAGTGAGCTTTTCAAAGTGGCATTTGCCATGGAGTATCTAAGGCATTAAGAAAAATAATAACTGTGGCTCAAGGAGGCTAAATGATACAACCACAATGCTGCGGAAATTATCCTAAAACTGTTGGAAATCATGTAAATGTCTTGGCCAGTCAGTGGGGTCATGCAGACACAAAGGCTGATTTCACCTTCAGGGCAAATTTTTTTTTTTCAAGAATTCATTTCTGCTTATGACCAAAATTGCACTACTTTGTCAGAGTCAAGCAAGCAATATAACAATATGGATTCCACTGATCTATGAGCATGGAAAAATCACTTCACTTAAGCTTACTTTTGCTTCTCTAAGCAATGTTTTGTAGTTTTCAGGACACAGGTCTTGTACATATTTAATTATATTAGTCAACAAAATATTGCATATTTTGGGTGCTATTATGTATAGTATTTTTACAGTTAATCACATTTTTATTGCTAGTAAATAGAAGCTATAGGTTAACAGCTGTATTGGTTGCTCATTTATTCATGCTTTTAATAACAGGGAGCTATCCCTTTTAAAAGGGTGAGTTTTATGGTATGTAAATTATGTCAATAAAGTTGACTCAAGAAGAAATATTCAGTGTCCTGAATAACACTTATAACTGTATAAGTGTTAGTCACTCATTTGTGTCTGACTCTTTGCAGCCCCATAGACTGTAAGCCCTCCAGGCTCCTCTGTCCATAAGATTCTCCAGGCAAGAATACTGGAGCCGGTTGCCATGCCCTTCTCCAGGGGATCTTCCTGACCCAGGGATCATACCTGGGTCTCCTGCACTGCAGGCAGATTCTTTACCATCTTGAGCCACCAGGAGACCCTCTTACTGTATAAGATTTTGCAGACAGAAAAATGAGATATTTCCTGTAACATGTTTATCACAGTCCTAAAAAAGAAATGAGGCTTCCCTGACAGCTAAGTTGGAATTTTTGGTAAAGAATCCACCTGCATTGCAGGAGACGCAGGTTTGATTCCTGGGTCAGGAAGATCCGCTGGAGAAGGGATAGGCTACCTGCTCCAGTATCCTTGGACTTCCCTTGTGGCTCAGCTGGTAAAGAATCTGCCTAATGCTTGACAAAAATTATTATAGCTCTTATCATTATTTTAATTCTGTATAGATATATATTTTCTTTACTATATACTAAGCATTCATTGTCACATATATACTTGAGAATTCATGTAGAATATTGTCTACATATATAAACAGGATATATTACTGGAAATTTTCAAATATTTTAATATTATTGGCAAAGATCCTTATGAATAGAAAAATTATCATTGGTTTCAATCTCCAGATGGAGTCCTTTGGAGTTATTCTCAGTTGCCTGCTTTTAATACTCCCGCTCATACACTTGCCTTGCTTACCCAGAATTTCACTGTTTCACTTTATTGACAGTTATGCTCAGAAAACTTTCACCTGAGTGCTTTGCTCAGATTTTTCCTCAAAGTTACTTGCTGACACTCTTTGTCTTAATCTTTGAGAAGGATGACTGTTTCTTATTGAACACTTCTGCTGTGCCCCTGTGCTTCACAGTTTATTATTGCAACTACTGTCTCTTCGCCTTCCATCCACAGTATTCTTGGCAATGGAAAGTTAAGTTCCTCTAGAGGTGAATTTATTTATATGCAATATTAAATAAAAAGTAAAGTAAGAGTAATAGTAATAATTATACATACATGTAGGGCTAGGGCTTCCCAGGTAGCTCAAACAGTAAAGAATCTGCCTGCAATGCATGAGACCTGGGTTCAGTCCCTAAGCTGGGAAGATCCCCTGGAGAAGTGCATAGGAATCCACTCCACTATTCTTCCCTGGAGAATTCCAAGGACAGAGGAGCATGGTGGGCTTCAGTCCATGGGGTCACGAAGAGTTGGACACATCTGAGCAACACACACACACACACATATATATATATATATACACATATACATATGTACATTTATATATAATGTATCACATGACAGGGAGTCAAGTGGTACATATATACACAAGTATACAGGCTTCCCTGGTGGCTCAGAGGTTAAAGTGTCTCCCTTCAATGTGGGAGACCCGGGTTCAGTCCCTGGGATGGGAAGATCCCCTGGAGAAGGAAATGGTAACCCACTTCAGTATTCTTGCCTGGAGAATCCCATGGACAGAGGAGCCTGGAGGGCTACAGTCCACCGGGTCACAAAGAGTTGACTGAGCGACTTCACTTCACTTCACATGCAGTTCTATACACACATGTATATAGTTGAATCCACAAAACAAGTAGGAACTGGGTGCTAATTATATTTCTATTTGCAACTAAATTTGTAGAACAGAGTAATTAAATGGCTTCTCTAAATTATGACCGTGTTTAAGCAGCCTCATACTGAGGCAGTCTGCATTCTTGTAACTAGAATCTCAAACATTATATTCTCTTACGATTCAAAATTCTCTTTTTTGATAAGATGAGTAATATTAAATTAGTTACAATGAATTACAGAACTTAAATGATCCATGGTTAAATCAATTCATTTTATATCCTAGAGCAAAAATATAATGATAGGCATAGATTTCATGTTTTTAACATTTAAGTTCAAGGTGACTATATTCAGAACTCACATTCAAACTTATATAATGTAGCTTCACATTCCACCTTTAAAATGTTAGTCCTTCTTGGACAATTAACTTGGATTCCAAGTAAGATTGCAGGACATTATGTTTCCATAAAACAGATATGTCCCTGTGCTTTAATTAACTTGTATC
>SJYQ01005485.1:219360-233724 GCA_006410935.1 Redunca redunca
CACTAGCTTTGTTTGTAGTGATGCTTTCTAAGGCCCACTTGACTCCACATTCCAGGATGTCTGGCTCTAGGTGAGTGATCACACCATCATGATTATCTGGGTCATAAAGATCTTTTTTGTACAGTTCTTCTGTGTTTTCTTGCCACCTCTTCTTAATATCTTCTGATTCTATTAGGTCCATACCATTTCTGTCCTTTATTGTGCCTGTCTTTGCAGGAAATGTTCCCTTGATATCTCTAATTTTCTTGAAGAGATCTCTAGTCTTTCCTATTCTGTTGTTTTCCTCTATTTCTTTGCATTGATCACTGAGTCACAGAAAAGGACTAATTAAAAAAAAAAACAATAATTGCAAACAGCTATCACATAAGCTGTCACAACACATAAGCCATCACATAAGCTATCGCAATTGCCCACATATTTGGGCTTCCCTGATGGCTCAGTGATAAAGAATCTTCGTTCAAGGCAGGAGGCAACAGGTTTGATCCCTGAGTTGGAAAGATCCTCTGGAGAAGGAAATTGCAACTTACTTCTGTATTCTTGACTTCCCTGGTAGCTCAGATGGTAAAGCGTCTGCCTACAATGCGGGAGACCGGCTTCAATCCCTGGGTCAGGAAGATTTCCTGGAGAAGGAAATGGCAACCCACTCCAGTATTCTTGCCTGGAAAATTCCATGGACAGAGAAGCCTGGGAGTCTACAGTCCATGGGGTCGCACAGAGTCAGACACGACTGAGTTACTTCACTTTCTTTCCTCTCCCTCCATATTCTGCCTGGAGAATTCCATGGACAGAGGAGACTGGCAGGCTACAGCTCATGCAGTCAAAAAAGCCAGACGCAACTGAGTGACTAACACACATCACATAAGATTGTGCCAGGAAAATAAGTTAGTTATTTGCTTATTTGGCTCAGAAACAGCCGATATTTCACTCTACCCCCATTGCTCAGGAAAGGTAATTTATTAATACATTCTCTGTCCTTGAAACACTATTAGACTACACATATAATATTTTTCCACAACACACTATAGGTACAATTGTAATTTCATGCCTAAAATAAACATTATATTTTGAGTTGATATAAGAAAATGTTTTAATATAGATTGATGACATTTAATAAAACAATCATTAACATTAGTACCCATAATAGGATATGAAGAATAATATTATGCTTAACACAATTTACCTTATATGGAAATAGAAGAACACAGGAAATTCAGTCACTGACCCAAAATCACTAAATGATTTAAGAACTAAATTCTCATATGTTGACTCATTGCTGACCAGCATTTATTACATTTTTATGATAATTGCTATTTTTCAAGGAGGGTATGGCAACCCACTCCAGTATCCTTGCTCAAAGAATCCCCATGGACAGAGAGCCTGGCAGGCTGCAGTACATAGAGTCACAAAGAGTCAGACACAACTGAGCGACTAAGCACAGCACAGCTATTTTTCATGCATTAATTTCATTTTTCTCCTGAAGGACAATGGTTAATAATGATCATTACTGTGTTATATATATCATCATGATAATCTATGTCTTAAAGTCCATGGGGAAAAAGATATAGTCCAGTGTGGGGGAAATACACATGTTTTGTAGATAATTGGGCTTACCAAATGAATAATTTTATCTTGTCAATTGAAAATAAAAGGCAAAATATTTCCACCTCATCCTTTAGTCCATCTGCCTTTTTCATGCTTTATTGCATCAACTGTTCCAGTCTTTCTCAGTCATTTTTTACTTACAAAAAAATTACCCATATTCTTCTGTATTAACCTAAGACTCTCTGACATTTATATTGCTTCAGTGCTTATCTTCCTAGGTTAAAAACTGACAGCAAATATTGTCTGAATGCTGTCCTTCTGCCATCCCACTCATGTGTGACACCCATTTGTTATCCTGCTGGATACTGGTGCAGCTCCCTGCTGTGAGTATTCAAAGACCTGTCCACCTTGAGGTTATGATGCAAAGTAACCTAGTCGTTTTGTATCCATCCATGTTCATTTGGTCTCTGTCACTTCTCATGTATTCTGCTAACATGAGAGCTTGAATTAAAATGAGATTATATTTGTGACCTGTATGCAATTTTTTGTGATACTATTGTTTGACTACTTCTAAACCAATGTGACTAGTAATCATAGTCATGACAATAATTTGTGACCAGAATGAAAAAAGAAGGAAATGGATGATTTTCTTACCATTGGAGCATCTTTTACTCTTTGCTGTTAATTGTGATCACATTGCTCATCCCAGTAGGTATTTCCCCAAGAGAAATACAGATAAACTAAGGGAACTGTAGCCCCTGGTGGGGCTTTATTTGTGCAGTTGTCTTGCTATCTATATAGTTGTCTTGTTATCTATACAGTTGTCTGTACAAATACAGTTGTCTTTGTATCTTTTGGGATTCAGGGTAAGAAAAACATGAGCTGTATTATATAAAGGTTCTTCACTTCAAGCTTTTATTAATGATCTGGCAACAAATAACTTTTTAAATCCAAATTGACTTAAAACATAATTTTTCACATTAACCTAACATTACAAGGCCAATTTTCCAATTTCAGTTGAACTTTAACATAAAAAAGCAATTATAGTGACAATAATAATAATTGTAAATAAGCATTGAACCAAGCTCTATGTCAAATGCTTTCCATAGATTATTTCACTGATGACCATTAGCCTACTGTTACTTATCAAGAAACTGAGAATAAGTTGTATTGAATAATTTATTCAAAATGATCATTTATCAGTAAAAATATTATCATTGGCTAAATCCATGAACAATTCCACAAACAGAATGTTCTGACAGTTTCTCAAGACAGGGAAGATGAAGCTTGGGAATAGCAGGTGTAACCTGTAAAAGTAGTGCCAACGCCTGGCTCTTCGGCATCCGGGCAAAAAGGAGCCAAGGAAGCCGCAGAACAGGATGTTGAAAAGAAAAAATAAAGTGCTGTTGGCAACTTAACGATGAACCTGCAGTGTCCATGTGACCTTCCTTGTGTAAGGAGCCAGGGCCTGCGGGGGGTGCCCTCCTTGAGGGGACCTGGAGTGTGTCTGACCTTTGTTGCAACAGAGCTGTGAGGGAAGCAGCTTTGGTACCTGGGAGGCTTGTGCTTAGTGTTCCTGTCTGGACCCTCCAGCCCAGGAGGTGCTGTGTGTTCCTGTTACTGACTATTAAAATATTATTTTCACATCTAAAAAAAAAGTAGTTTGGTCATTTTACACATAACAAAAGTAGACATTAGGAAAGTAAAGATCCTAACTATGTATCAAGATAACCAAAGTGAGTCATTACGTAAACAGAAGCTTGAGCAGACCTTGAACACTGGCTTTATAGAGGGAACAAATCAAGCTAGTTCCCTGACTTGCTAAATTGGGTTAAGCAATTATATATCAGGACAAAAAATTCACAGAAAAAACTGCTGTTCTCCTCCACTATATTTATATGCTACAGCCTTTATGTACAGGCACTTAGTCAACTTGAACTGATACAAGCCTCCTGGAGTGTGGATCATGACTGTCTCAGAATCGATTTGTAACGAGTCCTATGTCTTTCAGTCACTTCTTTAATAATAACCATGTGTCATACATTAGACTAAGAGCTTTACACATATTTTCATATTCAGTTCTCAGAACAACCAGAAAAGGTAAATTTCCTTATCTTATTTTCACCTGAAAATAAGAAAACTTATGTTCCAGAAGTTAAGTAACTCATCCAAGAGCATCTTGCAGCTGGCATGTACCAACCCTGAATTTGAGTGGAATTATTTCCGTACAGTCTTTGATCTTAGTAACCACTGTATAACACTTCCTCTTTAACTGCTGTGAAGCAAATCATTGTTATTCTGATAAACATATATTTTTGTCAAAACTATATACCATATTCTTTAGATACAAATAGTCACATGCGTAAATAAATTTGATAACATACATTACTATAGAAATTTAGTTCCTTTTAGAAGGAAGAGTTATAATGATAGTCCATGAAGTTTCTAGATTATCAGACTCTCAATAAATATTGTTGTGGTTTAGTTGCTCAGTTGTGTCCCTTCTGTGCAAGCCCATGGACTGTAGCCCACCAGGCTCCTCTGTTCAGTGGGGTTTCCCAGGAAAGAATACTGGGATAGGTTGACATTTCCTTTGCCACAATAAATATTGCATTATAATAACAGATCCTTTAACAACACAATATTTATCATCAGGTGGTTAAAAACCCAAACAGCAGAATTCACTTTAATGCTGCTTTATGCTAACAAGTTCTCTTTCTCATTTGGTTTTGATCCACATGTATCGTTGCTGTTCAAACAGAAAGACAGATGTTACAGGATAATTCACATTTATAGTTAAATTTAATTTACACTATGCTGGGGTAAAAATATTTGACAAATTCCTTTAAATTTGAGTATATGGGGATTTATTAATCAGAAAGAAATTCTATCTAGAGTGACAAGTCTTTGCATAGATTAATCTAGAATACCTGCAGGGGGTGGGGGTAGGATTGGGGATGATCTGACCTGCTTTTTAATATTATAGTGATGTGTGACACAATTAAATAAAACTTAAATGTGAAGTTCCCCGGTCAGCTAAGGCAGAGGTTTTTTTGTTTTTTTGTTTTTTGTTTTTTTTTTGGATATAAAAACACTTGGTCTCTGTGTCAAGAGAAAGAGCTCCACGTTGCTGTGAAGCACCCCTGGCAGTTGATAATGGAGAGCTGTTGGCAATGATTATGGAGGCAGATGCTTACCTGTACTCCTACAGTGTACAATCTTGGCTTGATGACAAGGTGAGGAGAAGGAGAAACTGTCACAGAGTGGGGGCAACTGGCAGCTGAAACCCTAGCAGGGAAGGGTAAACTGGTCGCCCAGGGCTGCTTGCTCGACTGTGGCTGCTCTCATCAATCACGCCAACATATGCAGCTGCCTGAAAATAAACAGGCTTCTCAGACAGGAGACAAAATGTGGCAAATTAAAAGCCCAATAATTTAAACAAATCCATTTCCAGTTTCACAGCAAAGATGGATGGAGGAATTGTGCTGAGAGACCCAGACTCCTGATAAATTGATAAAAGTCAGTGATATATACAAATGCAGTCAGTTTAAACATGGCAATTGTGACATAAGATATCTGTATCAATTCTTTTAAAAGGTTGCTTTCTAAAACATACAGGCATGGCATATTTTTTAAAAAATCTATCAATTAATATCTTCTAGATTTTTCTACATTTATGGCTTAAATAAACTTTGCAATTCTAGGTACCCTACTGAAGCATATGCCTTCTAGTTCTGTCCAAAGCCCCCACTGAAACCAGTGGGAATTTGGCTGTAACAATGACTGTATAATTATTCTTGTAGTGTTAAGATGACACTTTATTTTCATTTCCTTTTCCCTGTTAATCTTTCTATTACCTAATCTTGAAAATGTTTATTACAATATTGCTCCCATGTATTATTTCATCATCACAAACTCATTTAACTTTTTTGACTCTCTTTTAAGTTAATATTAGCCTAAGTTGACTCCTTCTTATATTTGTATATACATTATTCTTGTTCCAAATATTCTATTCTAATTCCTTAAAGTCCTGCAGCAATCTCCTATTTCGCATCAAGAAAACAAATTACTTGCTGTCCTTCCTTTGTTGGCTTAAAACAGACTTTTCCCTGGAACTCTTGACTAATAATCACAGATTCCCTAAGGTTAAATGATGATGAACTCCACCATTAGAGACTTAGTCACTTTCACTCCTCGTTAGCACCTCTCTTCTTGAGTCTATTCTGTATCCTTCATCTAATTTAACTTTATCTAAAAGTACCAAAGAGCTCATGTCCTTCTCACTGATGTGTTGCTTGGTATTCATATGCTTCTGATTGCTACCCAGTGTCCTCCAGAGCACCGAGGGGTCTGATGAGACAATATCAGAAGGTGGTGATTTTCTTTTTCAAATCTGACAGTGGTGCAGAAATTAGAGAAAGAAGAAACTAGCCTGAGGTCAGTGTAATTCTCTCGACTCTCAGACTCGTCTCCTTACACAGGTGGCATTACAGCTGCTGCTATGTCTGCAGGGGAATCAGATTTGCTGGCAGTCCCTTTCACAGCTGGCGGCCGGATGCAGGGACATGACAATCAGGTTCGACACAGCTAAACGGGGAGCATCCACCTTGCCTTCAAATATCTGCTTCTCTGCAACCCGCACTACAAGATGGTTTACTTTTGTTTTTGCTGCTGTTGCTGTTGTCTTTTTAATCATAGCTGAGAGTTCAAATTTCTCCTCACCTAGTAAATTGCTTAACGATCTGTCATCCCATTTCACCAACTCTCTCCACCTCAGGGACAAATAGACATTACTTAGAAATGAATTTAGCTCAAGATGTTTAATGATTTTGAAGTGAACAGTTCTTTTTAAGCTTTCTTTTGAATTTGTAATAGCTTGGGGATAATAATATATCCCCAAGATAAAGACGTTGGATTTTAGTACAGTGGCATTTCACCATAGCAATTACTGTAAGAAGCTATGGAAAAAATCTGTATTTTGGGCAAAGGAAAGAAGAGATGAATTCAGTAACTAAGACAATGACAATGGCATTTTTGCAACATCCAAAGGTAATACACATACATATGGGTACTCTAGTTTTATTTATTGTCTTGGACAACTTCCTAGGACATGTATATCACAGATTCTTTATTGGTTACATTGGATTTCATCTCACTGTCAGATGGTTGCTATATTCATTTTAGAATCCCTGGGAATAATTGTCATAAGCATATTGACAGACAAGATTTTTTTCAGCCCTCTAATTCAGTACTAGTGGTAATCTGGGTTTCACAAATCTGTCCTTTATCACAATTTTCCTTTGACTTCAAAGAATGTCCACGGCCCATGTACACTCTAAGCTTCATTAACTCTGATGGCCCTGCCATATGCTTATAACCAAAAGGATATTATGCACATAACTTAGCCCAGGCACAGGTTAACGCAGTTACTAAGTGGTGACTTGCATATCACCTTCTATCTCTAGACACTTCAGCATAAGCATTTTTGCCACATTTTGCATGACATATAATAAAAAACTCATGAACTGGCTCTAAGCTACAGTGCATAAAATCCTACTATAATTAATTAGTGTTGTTATAGCAACACCTTTGATAGTATTGCTTAACACCCAAAGGGTGCAGTGGTGTGGGGTAAAGCATCTAAAAAATAATTTTGTCAATTTAATCTTAAACCGTTCTCATCCTACTGTCTTTTTTTCCCTTTATTTTAATCAGTCCCCCCTTTATTTATATCTCTCCCTTTTTGCAGAAATTGACTAGTCAAATCTCAACAAAGCAGCAGCTCTCAATATCAGTTTGTTTGAATATTGAGAAGCTAGCACTAGTTGTTGTTGTTGTTTTTGTCATAACAAACAAACAGTATTTACTCTAGTTAAAATTAGCTTTTTTATTTATCATGATTGCAATATAGCAGGAAACAGCATGCCACCTTTTATTACCAGTAGTCATTTCCCTGTATCCATGGTGCACCATTAGAAGAAAAATAGCATTTTTTAGTAACAAAATCTATGGGACTACCTGTACTTGTTATTGTATTTATAGAAAGAAAAAAATCTGAGTTGGAAAGAAACTTATAGGCTATTTAGTGTAGCCCTTCTAATTTATATGTTGAGAGACAAGGAGAAAGAAATATCCAGAGGTCTCATAGGTAGTTAACCCCAGAACTGGGATGTGAACCAAGGTCTCTGTCTTCCCTAATCAGTATACACCAGATTACAAATGGCCTTCTATTACACAGTTCTAACACATACAGCATCATTTTTAAAGATATAAATTTAAGGAAATCTGTATGATAATGCTAGCTTAAGTGCATGATAATCTTGCTTATCTGGTGGTAGAAAAACTATGCTAGTGAATCAATGCATAAGATATCTGTCTATATACTAAAGTGGGATGAATTTCAAGTGAAATTGAGTATGAGAGAAGAAAAAAAGTCTGGAACAGGCAGGAACACTTTAGCATTGGGAGAGTTTGAGAATACATGAAAGTAGAACTCTTGCCATATTAGAAGACTCAGGGAACTCTAGAGAATGGCTGCACGTGAATGTTGGCAGAGCTCCGAGGCTAGGAATCTGGGAAGGTGCAACACATTGTGAGAGCCAACAGTCAGGATCCTGGAGCTGACATCACAGTAGAATTAACAGAAGTGGGAGATGGAGTTAGAGATTAGCAGGCATAAACTAGTAGATATAGTATGGATAAACAAGGTCATACTGTATCACATTGGGAACTATATTCAATATCCTATGATAAACCACAATGGAAAAGAATATGGAAAGGAATATATATATATACATACATATAACACATATATATACATATACATAACACACATATATATGCATATATATGTTGGGCCCTACATGGGAAACCTTGAAAAAGAAAAAGGCTAGCATTGAGGACGGAAATTAAGATGGCGTCTGGCGGAAGAGATGGGGGCGTAGTCTATGCTGTCTGTCAAAACTTCTGATTGGTTCTCTTGATTTCTGTGCACGTAGATCATCATAGACTCCCATTNTTCAAAGAGGCCAACAGTGAAATAAAAGCCCTAACCAATTTCCTTGCAATATCAGGTCCTGGCAACATATCAGAGCTCTATACAGGGTTGATAGAATCCACCACATAATTTGAGGGGCCCAAAGCAAAATTGTTCAGTCCTTATTAGGAATTTCAAGATGGTAACAGCAGAGCTTTAAAGCAAATGTGAAGCTCTTGGAAATCTGAAATATACAATTTATAAAATTTCTTGTAGCTAGAATTCTGCATATGACTTTGTTTTGTCAAATAGATGTATTCATAATTGATTAAAAAGCCAGAGGTAAGGCCAAGACTTCTGCCTATGCTTTCATCACTCTAGTATTCTTGCCTGGAGAAACCCATGAATGGAGAAGCATGGTGGCCTATAGTGCATGGGGTCTCAAAGAGTTGGACACGATGGAAGTGACTTTTAGCATGCCTGCTTGCACCTTAAATCAAAACCATTGGTTCTGCTCTCCAGCTGCCTTGCTATCTAGAAGCAAGTGTTAGAGTGCTGAAGCTTTCCCTTTAATCATAATCCAAGAGGTTGCTTCAGAGTATTTACTCTGCTAGCAGATTATTGTTGAGTTGCATTAGGAGTTAGTCAATGAGTTTCAGACTAGAATCTGCTGCCTCAACACTCCTAAAACTTTTGTGAGCCTCCTAACGCCATAGATCTCTTCCTGTAGAAAATACCTATAATGGTTTTTGTTTTTCACTGAACCCCACATAGGTCAATCTAATTTAGTTGATTCTAAAGTTTGGGGTAAAGGTTTCCCAGCAATAACTTTGCAACAGAGATTCTGGTAAGCTTTTTTAATGTATAAGCATACAATGTATGCACATACAATATATAAGTGTACAATGTCAATTTACATTCTCAAAAATGTATTAATGGCCAATGACAGAAAGGACAGGGAGGTTTTTAAAAGAAGCACATCTCTCATACTAGGTATATAATTTTCTAGGGCTGCTGTCATGAACTGTGACAAATTTGGGAGCTTAAAATAAGAGACATACACTCTCTCAAATCTCAAAAGCAGAAGACTAAAATCAAGGTGTCAATAGGGTTGCTTTTTCTCAGAGGCTCTGAAGGAGAATCAGTTTTATGTCTCTCTTACATGAGTGAGTGCAGGCAACCTGTGGCCGTCCTGAATATGGAGATGCATCACTCCAGTCTCTTCCGCCATTTTCATATGGTCATCTTCCTTTTGTGTCTGTGTCTTTTCCAGAAGCTCCGGAAGTTGGTGATGGACAGGGAAGCCTGCGTGCTGCAGTCCATGGGGTCGCAAACAGTCAGACATGACTGAGCAACTGAACTGAACTGAATAGAGTCCATATAATTTATACTGATTTGAGTACTAAAGAAAAACATTAGGCTCTATGAATCACTATGGTATCTCCATCTCTAATGATAAATTATTTTATTCCTGTTTTATCTTCAAAATGTTTTTATGTGTAATATTTTGTTTTTATTTTTACTACAATCTTATGAAACAAATAGACACTAAAGTCCCCCACCCTGGCAAAAATTTTAGTGAATTTGAGCAAATTGTGTATGAAAAAAATATGTGGGTGAAGGGAAGATACCATGATACACTCGATACCATGGTGAGAGAATGCATCTCATCTTCTCTCTTATTAGGCCTAATAGCCAGAGAGAACCAGATGATCTTTCCATGCCTCTTTTCTTATTTGACTTAACAAATTATAATTAATATCGGCAATTAAGTACACTATTACTTGAAACTAAACTGAAGTAATTCATAAATTAATGTTTTTGAAACATAAAAATATCCACCTAATTGCCTTTGATTATATTATCCTTCCAATGCTGACAAACACTGCTTCCAGTCCTAAGTAATCAGTAAGCATAACTTATTTATCACACCAAATATAGAGAAATATTCTAAACTAGAGGCAGCAAAGGAGTGAAGTGAATAAAGACAGAGATAGGGCCTTACCTGAAATGTACTAGGAATTCCCTTTACAAGCCTTCACTCACTTATAGCTTTCTCTGCTATAAGTTGTCAACGAGTCCCAAAATATCCTTAAAGCACCTGGTATGTATCCTTCTTGAAATCTGTAAATTTACATTAATTGGCAATCTGTCTCTTCTCCTTGACTACGACTGAACTGAGAGTAGAAATCTAATTGTTATCTATCCATCTAACCATCTATCTTTCACTCTTTATTCCTTCTCTCTCTTTCTCCCATCTTTCCTTTCTACTTGGGTACACTTGATAACTAATATAATGCTTAGCTTTGGGATGGTAATTCTGAAACTGTAATATTTATTGGAACCATCTAGAGGTGATTTTAATAATCCCACCAGCATTTAGTAGGACTAGAGTTGCACATCTGTGAGTTACCAGTTCTAATAAGTTTATAGATGATTTCAATGCTGGCTTAATGGGGACTACACATTGAGAACAATGCTCTAGCTTATAGACAGTTGACAATAAATATTTACTTAATAAAAAATTAGACTCCTATACTAGTGTGCCCCACACTGCAATTTCTTCCATTGCTGATGGAGGCTTTGGTCAATTTGATGACCAACTCTACTAATTGCTTTTAATGATTTCTGTGAGAAGGCATTGAATTAAATATATCTGTCTTTCATGTAGACTTTATGTACATGTCTGTCTTTTATGTAGATTTCACAGTACTTAGTAAGATAATATCAGACTTAAGTTAGATAAATAGATTTATTTTATAAGATCAAGGGCAAATTATAAAAATTATCCTCAAAGGTCTATGAGTTTGTTTAAAAATAGCCATGAAAGGTAATAAATCTAAACACATAATTTTCACATTCTTGCTTCCATTAATGTGTTTCTGATTTGTTTCCCTATGAAACTTGAATATCAGGCTAGCAACACCTGCTGTAAGTTTGTTGGTTCTTGTTTACTAAGCAAAGCTCTTGATCTTTGCCTTTTAAACAGTTCATTCAGTAAGCAGAGAGAGAAAATTCAAGTTTTATTAGAGCAGGGCTAATATATTCAGTGCTAACAAAGCCAAGAAAATAAATCCCATTTCAAAATTTTCATTGAGGAGCCAATTGCTAAATATTCATTTCCACAATATTTTAAATTTGTGTATTTACATATGAATAGTAAAACTGGCCATCAATAATTATGCATAACCTGATCCAATGATTGAAGTCATGATATTCAGCAAACATAGACTACCATGTGAGATCCAAAATTCAAATTCTCACCATGAATTACATTACAATTATTGGTTCATAAGGACTAGAGAAAACTAAACATGTTTGGAATTTCTAAAGGACTTTTCATGAAAAATGAAGATAAACTCAACCTTTTCCCCTCTGATTTTATTTATTATTTTTCTTCAAGCTATTTTACATTCTAAATGAAATCTCTGTTGATTCTTAGATACTCTTTGAGAATAGCTTACTTTCTCATTAAGAGCTGACTTATTAAGAATTTGGTTCTTGACTTGTGCTGCATAAGAATCACCTGCAGGACTTGTTAAATCAGAGTGTTGGGACCCAATAACAGATTTTAATTCACTAGGTCTGGGGCAGGGGCAAGATATTTTGCATTTCTAAGCAGTTCCCAGATGATCTTGATGATGCTGGGAGATGAATTCTGAAAAATATTCACAGCTTGTGTTATAAATGGGAGCACTTTGCTTCTTAATTATCATGTTTGTACAAATCTTTGCACAAATTTTGCTCTTTTACTATTTAACTTTAAAATTATTTTTTGGATACAGCTGGTTTTCAATGGTGTGTTAGTGTCTGCTGTACAGCAAGGTGAATTACTTGTCCAGTAAGGTGAATCAGTTTTCAGATCAGTTCAGTCAATCAGTCATGTCCAACTCTTTGAGATCCCATGGACTGCAGCAAGCGAGGCTTCCCTGTTCAATTCCCAGAGCTTACTCAAACTCATGACCACTGAGCCAGTAATGCCATTCAACTATATATCCTCTGTCATCCCCTTCTCTTCCTGCCTTCAATCTTTCCCAGCATCAGGGTCTTTTCCAATGAGTCAGTTCTTCACATCATGTGGCCAAAGTGTTGGAGATTCAGTTTCAAAATCAGTCTTTCCAATGAATATTCAGGCAGGACAGATTTAGGGTGGACTGGTTGGATCTCCTTGCAGGCCAAGGGAATCTCAAGCGTCTTCAACACCACAATTCAAAAGCATGGTCAGGATGGGGAACACATGTGCACCCATGGCTGATTCATGTGAATGTATGGTGAAAACCAACACAATATTGTAAAGTAATTAGCCTCCAATTAAAAAAATAAAATAAAAAGAAAATCTACATGCAGGAAAAAAAAAAAAAGCATCAATTCTTTGGCACCCAGCTTTCTTTATAGTCCAACTCTCACATCCATACATGACTAATGGAAAAACCAAAGCTTTGACTAGATGAACATTTGTTGGCAAAGTAATGTCTGTACTTTCTAGTATGATGTCTATATTGGTCATAGCTTTTCTTCCAAGGAGCAAGCATCTTTTAATTTCATGGCTACAGTCACCATCTGCAGTGATTTTGGAGTCCAAAAAAAATTAAGTCTCTCACTATTTCCATTGTTTCCCCCATCTATTTGCTATGAAGTGATGGGACTAGACGTCATGATCTTAGTTTTTTGAATGTTGAGTTTTAAGCCAAATTTTTCACTCTCCTCTTTCACTTTCATTAAAAGGCTCTTTAGTTCTTTGCTTTCTGCCATAATGGTGGTATCATCTGAATATCTGTGGTTATTAATATTTCTTCCAGCAATCTTGATTCCAGCTTGTGCTTCATACACCCTGGCATTTCTCATGATGTACTCTGCATGTAAGTTAAATAAGCAGGATGACAATAAATAGCCTTGACGTACTCCTTTCCTGATTTGGAACCGGTCTGTTGTTATCAGTTACAATTTGAATCAGTTATTTGTATACATATACCCATTCTTTTTTAGATTCAATTCCCATATAGGTCATTATAAAATGTTGAGTAGTGTTCTCTGGGTTCACTATGTAGTGGGTTCTTATTAGTGCTATATTGTGGGTTCTTATTAGTTATTGACTTTATATATAAGAGTATGTCTATGTCAGTCTCAGTCTCCCAATTTATCCCTTCCCTCTCCTTTCCCCACTGGTAACCATAAGTTTGTTTTCTACATTGATGACTATATTTCTGTTTGTATATAGGATCATGTGTATATATATTTTACATTCCAAATATAAGCAATGTCATAAGACTTTGAAATTAGTCTGACTTATTTCACTCGGCATGACAATTTCTGTGTCCCTCTATGTTAGTGCAAGTTACAGTATTTCATTTTTATGACTAAGTAATATTCCATTGTATATATGTACCACAACTTCTGTATCTATTGCTCTGTCAGTAGACATGTAGGTTGCTTCTATGTCCTGGCTATTGTGAATAGTCCCTCAGTAAACATTGAGTACATATATCTCTTCAAATATGGCTATATCTGGATATGTGCCCAGGAATGGGCCTGTTGGATCATGACGTACTTTATTTTTAATTTTTTAAGGAACCTTCATACTGTCCTCCATAGTGGCCGTGCCAATTTTCATTCCCATCAAAAGTGTAGGTGCATTCCCTTTTCTCCACAGCCTTTCCAGCATTCATTGTTTGTAGATTTTTTGATGATGGTGATTATTGGAAGTATGAGTTAACATCACTTTATAGTTTTGATTTGGATTTCTCTAATAATTATTGATATTGGGCATATTTTCATGTGTTTTTTAGCCATCTTTATGTCTTTGGAGAAGTGTCTATTTAGACTTTCTACTAATTTTTATAGGGTTG
>SJYQ01005485.1:243464-257389 GCA_006410935.1 Redunca redunca
ATAGAAAGTAGTTTTAACAGTATATAGTAGAAATATATTCTGACTTGTCAAATTGTTCAATCAATAATGTAGAAAAATGAACAATTACAAAGTATTTTAATTCCACCAAAGGTCAAGAATTTGCAAGTAGGAAATTTCTAAGTTAAAACACAGCCAAGAAATAGGGAAAATCAGCCTAGCAGCATCACAAGCAATTCATCAAATACGGGATAATTCAAAAAGCATTAAATGTGAGAGTAAAACCCAAAATTATCATCATCATCATTATTACAATTACGATCATAGTATACTCCATCTTTCACTTTCAAGAAGTGTAAGATGGAATATAATGTTCACTACTCTTCCTGTTTAGCACAACTAAAATCAATAGGGATTATAATAAAACAAAATAAAAATACTCTTCAAAGTATAAAAAATTTAAAAAGGCAGACCCTCCACTTCTGGGCATACACACCGAGGAAACCAGAATTGAAAGAGACACGTGTACCCCAATGTTCATTTCAGCACTGTTTATAATAGCCAGGACATGGAAGCAACCTATATGTCCATCAGCAGATGAATGGATAAGAAAGCTGTGGTACATATACACAATGGAGTATTACTCAGCTATTAAAAAAAATACATTTGAATCAGTTCTAATGAGGTGGATGAAACTGGAGCCGATTATACAGAGTGAAGTAAGCCAGAAAAAAAAAAAAAAACACCAATACAGTATAGTAATGCATATATATGGAATTTAGAAAGATGGCAATGATAATCCTGTATGCCAGACAACAAAAGAGACATAGATGTGTAGAACAGTCTTTTGGACTCTGTGGGAGAGGGCAAGGGTGGGATGATTTGGGAGAATGGCATTGAAACATAGAATATCTTATATGAAAAGAATCGCCAGTCTATGTTCAATGCATGATACAGGATGCTTGGGGCTGGTGCACTGGGATGACCCAGAAGGATGGTACAGGGAGGGAGGAGGGAGGGGGATTCAGGATGGGGAACACATGTATACCTGTGGCAGATTCATGTTGATGTGTAGCAAAACCAATACAATATTTTAAAGTAATTAACCTCCAATTAAAATAAATAAATTTATTTAATAAAAAATAAAAAGGCAGACCATCAAGCAAACTGGGACCTGAGGAACTATATGATCATACACATTGACCAATTTCTTTTTGTCTTTTGTCTCTTATATGCAAAACTGGGAACTGAAAAAGCTAGCAATCTAGAAATACCAATAAGCACACACACTAAAAAGCCAACAAAAAAGTACTCTCTCTAGGTAAAAACAAACAAACAAACATAAAAACAATGAAAGGGACAGCCTAGCAAGGCAGAAAACATGTAGACAACAACCAGTCTAATCAATTGGAGTAAAACAGAAAACAGGAGCCCCACACTCACTATACTAGCAACAGCTGATTGCCGAGCCCAAACTTCCACCCTGGAGAGCCTGGGGCAGCACATACCAATACCCCTGCATAGATGGCATGAGTAAATGCCAAGTAGAATGTTAGCAATTTCATTCCTGATGGCTCATCATGAGCTTGCTTACAGCAGTATTGGTGGGGGCCATAGCAGTGACATGGACTTCCAGCCCTCCCTTCTGCATTAACTAGAAACCCCTTCTCCCGATTTCAGATGTCACCAGAGATTGAGTAGGAAACTCGGATTTCTACATTCACCTGGAAATAATGAGGTGAATTCCCTCTTTCCCCTGCCAGAGAATCATTAAAGAAAGCCATCCAAAATAGAAGTTTTATAGAAGATTCAGAGTCTCAGATAAAATATAAAAATGGCCAGGATTCAGCCAATAAATCTTTCATCGTACTAAAAATCAGGAAAACCTCAATTTAAATCAGAAAAAAAAAAAAAATCAACAGATGTCAACATCAAGATGGCACAGATGTTAAATCTAATTTAAAACCTAAATCCAATTTAAAATTAGATTTTTAACAACCATGATAAAAATGCTTCAATTAGCAATTATGAATACAATGGAAACAATTGAAAAAACAGAAAGCTTCAGCAAGTCTGTTCAAAGACATAGAAGATATAAGTAGAACCAAATAAAAACTTTAAAACTCAAGAATACAACAACAAAAATTCAGTAGACAGGATAAACATCAGAATGGAGCAGAAGGAAGTGAATGGAAGACTGAATAATAGCTATTATCCAAACTGAATGAGAGAGTAAATACATTTAAATTAAAAAAAAAAAGAACAAAGACTTAGGGATGTTTGGAACTGCAACTAAATCAGAACATGTATGTTTTCAAGGTCTTAGAAAGAAGAAAACCTATAGGACTGAAAAAGTACCCAAATAATGGCTGAAAACATCTGAAACACAGCAGGATATTCAAACTTAAAATTTTAACAATTGATGCATGCTCAGTTACTTCAATCATGTTAATCTCTTTGTGACACTATGGACTGTAGCCTGCCAGGCTTCTCAGTCCACAGGATTCTCCAGGAAAGAATACTGGAGTGGGTTGCTATGCCCTCCGACAGGGGAATCTTCTGGATCCAGGGATCAAACCAGAACTTCTTGTCTTGTAAGCAGATTCTTTACACTGAGCCACAGGGGAAGCCCAACAAGTTATGATGGACCTTAAACTGGGTAAACCCAAAGGAATCCATGATAATATGCATTATAATTAAACTTCTGAAAACTAAGGACAAAGTAAAAAAAAAAAAAAAAAAGAATCTGAAAAAAATGTCACAGAGGAAAACCATTAGAAATGCAGCATCATTCTTGAAACAGTGGAGGTCAAAAAAGTGATACAAGAAATGTCAAGTGGTAGAAGAAAAAAGAACAAACAAAATAACCCTGTCAACCCAAATTCTCTCTCTCTCTCTCTCTTTTTTTTTTTTTTCCAAATTCTATCAGTTCAGTTCAGTTCAGTTCAGTCACTCAGTCGCGTCCAAGTCTTTCCGACCCCATGAATCGCAGAACGCCAGGCCTCTCTGTCCATCACCATCCCCCGGAGTTCACTCAGACTCGCGTCCATCGTGTCCGTGATGCCATCCAGCCATCTCATCCTGGGTCGTCCCCTTCTCCTCCTGTCCCCAATCCCTCCCAACTTCAGAGTCAACTCTTTGCATCAGGTGTCCAAAGTACTGGAGTTTCAGCTTCAGCATCATTCCTTCCAAAGAAATCCCAGGATTGATCTCCTTCAGAATGGACTGGTTGGATCTCCTTGCAGTCCAAGGGACTCTCGAGTCTTCTCCAACACCACAGTTCAAATGCATCAGTGCTTTGGCACTCAGCCTTCTTCACAGTCCAACTCTCACATCCATACATGACCACAGGAAAAACCATAGCCTTGACTAGATGGACCTTAGTCAGCAAAGTAATGTCTCTGCTTTTGAATATACTATCTAGGTTGGTCATAACTTTTCTTCCAAGGAGTAACTGTCTTTTAATTTCATGGCTGCAGTCACCATCTGCAGTGATTTTGGAGGCCAAAAAAATAAAGTCCGACACTGTTTCCACTGTTTCCCCATCTATTTCCCATGAAGTGATGGGACCGGATGTCATGATCTTTGTTTTCTGAATGTTGAGCTTTAAGCCAACTTTTTCGCTCTCCTCTTTCACTTTCATCAAGAGGCTTTTTAGCTACNATCCCTGTCTCCTGTACAATGTCATGAACCTCATTCCATAGTTCATCAGGCACTCTATCTATCAGATCTAGACCCTTAAATCTATTTCTCACTTCCACTGTATAATCATAAGGGATTTGATTTAGGTCATACCTGAATGGTCTAGCAGTTTTCCCTACTTTCTTCAATTTCAGTCTGAAATTGGCAATAAGGAGTTCATGATCTGCGCCACAAATAGTTGTCAGATTGCCCCAGGAACATATTTTCTGGAGTATACCTTTAACATCACTGGTGAATATATATGTATGTATATAAAAGCTTCATATAATCTATGAGAAAGTGAAAGTGTTAGTCATTCAGTCACGTCAGACTCTTTGTGACCCCATGGACTGTAGCTCACCAGGCTTCTCTGTCCATGGGATTCTCCAGCAAGAATACTGGAGTGGGTTGCCATTTCCTTCTCCAGGGGATCTTCCAGACCCAGGAATCCAACCCAGGTCTCCTGCACTAAAGGCAAATTGTTGACCCTCTGAGCCACCAGCGAAGCCCTATAAAATCTATATGATCTATCTATAATCTCGAAAGAAACCTGGTTTACTTGTGAGGTTAATTTTCCTGCATTAAACGTGTTCCTTGTGTCACCCCGCCTCGGGAACAGATAGAGAAGGTGAAGCCGGGCGGATGGGTGCCTTACCATGGTCCTGGCTGGAAGGCAGGCATGCTTCAGCTCAGGGATGACTTCCGGAATGTGGGTCTGATCTCCACGCCTCTGCTCAGATGGAGAAAGAGAAGCCTGAGTTAATTCCCTACTTTCACAGCAGCCAAGGCCCCACGGAGGCACCCGAGCCGATGAAAAGTGGCCTTTCGGTGCGAGGACGCCTATGAGAGGGTGAGCATCCACCCGCTCTGGGTCCCGGGCCTGGCCCACCTTCCACGCGGGCCCATCGGTCAGAACCGCTTCCAGTTCCCCACCACCCACCAAAGCCCAAGTCGGGAGGACTCCGGACCTTGGACCTCAGCCTGGCGTCCGCTCAGGCCTTGAGCCACCCTGTCTGGCCGAGCCTCTTGCCACGGGACTGAGCCCCAGTGGAAGGACGGAGGAGACCTGCCCTTCCATGTGCACTGGACTCCGAGGAATAAACAGCCTTTAGGGGCGATAGGGAGTGGCCCTGGCCAAACACACCGCTGCTGGCTGTGGGTACGTTCCTTGGAACCCGGGGAACAGGGTGAGGACCCGCGTGCCAGTTTCAGGGCTGCTGGGCATTCCTGATCACTATCCAGAGGGGACCACCAGACTGTTCAGTGGTCCTCATCGTCCTGGGACCCCTGTTTGTCTGTAGGCCCCACCAGCTCCTTCCATCACCCAAGTTCTGCGTTTCACAGCCAGCATCACCCCAGCCTACCCTACCCGCAGGTGACCCCTTGGTCTGCAAAAGCAGAAGCTGGAGGTGGGATGCCCCACCTCAGATGCCTAAATTAACAATCAGTTTTAAAAAAAGAAAAGGGAAGTCACAAGGGTTTATTTAGTTAATCTGCGATCCCCATTTGACTCTAAAGTTTACAGTCGATGTGTGTAGGTGTTCTGGGGAGGGAAATGCCAACCCACTCCAGTACTCTTGCCTGGGAAATCCCACGGACAAAGGAGCCCTGTAGATGACGGCTCACACCAAAAGGCCACTTTTCATTGGCTCGGGTGCCTCCGTGGGGCCTTGGCTGCTGTGAAAGTAGGGAATGACTCAGGTTTCTCTTTCTCCATCTGAGCAGAGTGATAGACCACGGAGTGGTCTATAGTCTATGTGGTTGCGGAGTTGGGCATGACTGAGCAACTAACACTTTCACTTTTCACTTCCAGTTGTTGTGTGTGATTTTTTTTTTTTGTACACTGTATCAAAAGTTTTACAAGTGCTTGCCACATGCTTTAGGAACTCAGTGAATATTAGTTGAATAGGAACTTGTTTAAGAAACGTGTTTATCTCAACCAAACAGATTTCATACAAAAACCTTAATATAAACCACAGGTACCTTCAATGTCACTGAAACTTGCACCCTTGAAGTCTCTGTCATCTAACAGCACTGCTCAAAGGAGTTGATTGTTTCAAAGTATGCTGCAAAGCATTTCTACTTGGTACTTTGTACCCTGGGAGTGGCTGTGCTTTATATGCTTAATACTAGGGAGTTTCAAAAGTATCTATCTTAATTAGTTAATCCATTTGATAGGTAAACAGTAACAATTCTGACAGGCATTCTTTAGGAGTTAGAGTTACAGTGGGATTTATAGAGTCACAACAGGGGTTAAAACAACTGGCATTATCCCTCCCTCCAGGGAGATAATGACATTCAGTGGGGACAGCATGAATCAGAGTTTCACAAATATTAAAATATGGATGTTCCCAGGCTTCTGTCTTTGCCTTGCTGTACCCAATGCACTATACCTCTTCTAGTATTATCCCTTAGATAATATTTGAATTTATTTTCATTGTATAGAATTTAGGATGTCTCGGAACTCTGCCTTCTCTGTCATCCACTCTGCATTATTGTAGAACTAACACTTATATTATTATATGTTTGAAATTATTCAGAATCATTCTGACAAGTGCAGAAGACTTAGAAAAAAATACCTCCATCATCTCTAAACTATTTTTTCAGGAGAATAATACCTATGTATATTATAAATACTGAAAAATCATAGTATGAGCATTTGTCCTAAAATAATTATTAGTATCTGGTTCTAAGTGGTGAATCTTGACTCCTACTCTAATACACCCTGATTAAAGAAGTAAATCTCTTCAAGTCTCTTCATACACATATATACAGTCAAAATCTACATAATCATATATATATATATACAGATCTCAAACTTTAAAAATCAGTAATTTTGCCTGGCCTCATGCAGCTTTATCCGCAGCATATTAGGGTTGTGAAAGTGAAAGTCGCTCAGTCGTATCCGACTCTTTGCTACACCATGGACTATACAGTCCATGGAATTCTCCAGGCCAGAATACTGGAATGGGTAGCCTTTCCCTTCTCCAGGGGATCTTCCCAACCCAGGAATCTAACTGAGGTCTCCAGCATTGCATTGTAGTTATGCCTATTTTGAATTTCTCCAATTCTATTTTGACTTTTTTGTCACACTCAGTATTGTTAATCATGTTTGTATAAATAGGGACTTGGAATTAGATTAACCTGGATTCAGATTCAGGCCATATGATTTCTTAATTTACAGAAATTGCTTGAAAGAACTTGCATCTCTTCTTTTACCCTCATTTTCTTTGTCTATAAAATGAAAGTAGTGCTAGTCTTTACATTTCATGTAATCTAATAAAACACCATGTGTGGTAAGTGATGCTTTCCTCGCTACTGAGAAATAATATATGCTATCAATTAATTGTGACAGGTCATCAGCAATAAAATACACTCTAAATTCAGAAATGTGTTTCTTAAAAATTACAAAATAACATTACACATCTTTGTTAGTAATGAAATATGTGTATGTATATATATATATACATATATACACACGTATAACATGATTCCTTTGATCCTTTGAATGTTAGTTTATCTGATTCGCCTTCAGCCAAACTCTTATTATAGTGGTTTTGATGATCAGATTAAATGTGGTGTACAAACATGATAAGATACCACAAATCCATTGCCAATTCTCTTACTTACCATTGGATTATAAGATCAGAATCTATGAATATTTACTCAAGCACTATAATTAATTTGCCTTTGATTTTAGAGAAGTAACTAAATGTTCTTGACTTCATTAATTAGCAAAATGAAAACATAAGTTTATAAACATATTATTAACTTTAAAATATGAAATTCATTCTGAAATATTTCCCAAATATGATAGTTGTCATAATGGAAAAAATGCTCAAAGCAAATGAAATCTATCTGGCATTGTTAATTCAAAAAACATTTTTGCCTGTGTGAGTGCCACTGAATGAGGAATCCTCCCAGGAAACAAGACAAAAGCAAAGCTTGAAATAGCCTCTCATCCTTCATAGGTAAAATCTCCAGAGTGGTGGTTTGGGCTGATGGGAAATTTTTACTCCCTGTGCTGTATCTGTTCAGTTGATAAAAAAAGGACTTTGATCTTAGAGACTGTCAATCCAGCTCTTTTTATGAAAAATTTGCTTAAAGTAAACAGTAAAAGTAGCAAAGCAGTTATTAAAATTCCATCCCAATTGGCTATGCTCCCAGTTCCAAAACCCAAAACATAATGCCCACTGGTTATTCAGATTATGTATAAGACTTTTTGTGTGTTCTTAAAAAAGATCACCACTATAAATAACCAATCTAGTTGAGAAAACTACAAATCTTCCTTTTCAAATTCTAATCATATTAGTTGAGTTAAAGTAGGATCCAGCAAAAATTCTTTCAATGACATTTCTATTGATACAAGTTCTAAGTTCTAAATTCTGAGCTATATCCAGCCACTAGACTTTTGTGGATAATTATGAAGTACTATAGTTGAGTTTATATCCACTGACTGTCAGTCATCTTAAAAGCACACTTATCTGTAAAATCCATATGTATACAGACACACACACACACACACACACACACACATATATATGTATATATATACTTGAGATATTAATCAATTCACTAAGGCTGTCTTTTCCCACTGCTANACACACACACACACACACACATATATATGTATATATATACTTGAGATATTAATCAATTCACTAAGGCTGTCTTTTCCCACTGCTAGTTACCTTCTGAACTATTTTTCTATTTTAAAGAAATGCCCACTGAAATTTTCAAACAAATCAGCCATATACAATGGAATAAAGCCTCCTTGTTTATTTGACAATATTGTTAGATACAATTGTGTAACAAATACATTAACTTTTCTCATTCTGCTTTTGGCCATTTAGAGAAGACAGGAACTATAAAAGCTATGTTTCTTAGTATCTGTTGGAGCTAAGGTTCTGAAAATGAATCGATTAATTCGCTTGTTTATTTCACTAGTTTACTGAAGACAGGAAGAGAGGGAGCCCACCTTGCTGCTTGGTCTTTAAGTTAACACAGCCAGGAGAAATGAGTAGTTAAGGCATCCAGACTCAGCATTGCAGACTCTGAGACCATCCGGAGGCAGAGCTGCTGCAGTCAGTGCAGTAGCAGAGGGGCATTCTCACCCATGAAGTGCAGCTCTGTGACTCTGACCTCTTTTGTCTACACTTCTAGTGCTTTTAAGTCCCATATATTGATTTCCTTTCAAGGGAAATATCTAAAGTGTTTTCTGTTTCTTCTGTGAAATACTGATGGCAAATTTCTCAAAGGCAATACATTTAATTCCAAAGCATTTTTCTAACATAAAGGGGAAATTAAAGGTTAGTGATATGTGTGTGTGTGTGTTTGTGTGTGTGTATACACACATATATATATATTTGAATCAAGAATGAAAGAATAAAAATCTAGAAAATTAATTGTATGTTTCAGAGGAATTAAAACTGATGTGTAACTCTAAAAAATATGGTTAAATGATGTTGCACAGTTCTTGACTTCAAAGTGAACATGTAACTTCAGAGGGAAAGAATTACACTATCAAATCATTTATATTCAGTTCAGTTCACACGCTCAGTCATGTCTGACTCTTGGCAACCCCATGGACTATAGCATGTCAGGCTTCTGTGTCCATCACCAAATTCCTGGTGCTTGCTAAAACTCATCCATTGAGTCAATGATGCTATCCACTATCTCATCCTCTATCATCCCCTTCTCCTTCTGCCTTCAATCCTTCCTAGCATTAGGGTCCGTTCCAAAGAGTCAGCACTTCCCAACACGTGGTCAAAGTATTGGACTTTCAGCTTCAGCATCTGTCCTTCCAATGAACATTCAGTACCGATTTCCTTTAGGATTGACTGGGTGGATCTCCTTGCAGTCCAAGGTACTCTCGAGAGTCTTCTCCAACACTATATTTCAGAAGCATCAATTCTTTGGCATTCACCCTTCTTTATAGTCCAACTCTCACATCCAGACATGACTCCTGGAAAAACTATAGCTTTGACTAGATGGACCTTTGTCGACAAAGTAATGTCTCTGCTTTTTAATATGATGTTTAAATTGGTCATTGAGTGACTTAGCTTTCACTTTTCACTTCCATGCATTGGAGAAGGAAATGGCAACTCACTCCAGTGTTCTTGCCTGGAGCATCGCAGGGATGGGGCAGCCTGGTGGGCTGCCGTCTATAGGGTCCCACAGAGTCGGACACGACTGAAGCGACTTAGCAGCAGCAGCAGCAGCAGCAAGTTGGTCATAACTTTTCTTCCAAGGAACAAGAGTCTTTTAATTTCATGGCTGCAGTCACCATCTGCAGTAATTTTTGAGCCCGAGAAAATAGTCTGTCACTGTTTCCATTGTTTTCCCATCTATTTGAAATAAAGTGATGGAACTGGATGCTATGATCTTAGTTTTTTGAATGTTGAGTTTTAGGCCAACTTTTTCACTCTCCTCTTTCACTTTCATCAAGAAGCTCTTCAGGTCCTCTTCATCTTCTTCCATATGGTGGTGTCATCTGAATATCTGAGGTTATTGATATTTCTCTCCTGGCAATTTTGATTCCAGCTTCTGCTCCATCTCAACTAGTAAAGAATCTGGCTGCAATGCGGGAGACCTGAGTTTGATCCCTAGGTTGGGAAAATCCCCTGGAGGAGGGAAAGGCTATCCACTCCAGTATTCTGCCCTAGAGAATTCCATGGACTGTATAGCAAAGTGTCAGACACGACTGAATAATTTTGACACACACTCTGCTTCATTCAGTCCAGAATTTGCATGATATATTCTACATATAAGTTAAATAAACAGTGTTACAATATACAGCCTTGACATACTCCTTTCCCAATGTTAAACTAATCTGTTGTTCCATGGCTGGTTTTAACTGTTTTTGCTTCTTGACTTCTATACAGATTTCTCAGGAGGCAGATCAGGTGGTCTGGTATTCCCATCTCTTTAAGAATTTTCCACAGTATGTTGTGATGCACACAAAGGCTTTGGCGTAGTCAATAAAGCGGAAGTAAATGTTTTTCTCTTACTTTTTCTATGATCCAATGGATATGGGCAGTTTGGTCTCCACTTCCTGTGCCTTTTCTAAATCCAACATGAATGTTTGGAAGTTCAGAGCTTATGTACTGTTAAAGCCTGGCTTGGAGAATTTTGAGCATTGCTTTGCTAGCATGTGAGTGCAACTGTGTGGTAGTTTGAGCATTCTTTGGGATTAGAATGAAAACTGAGCTTTTTCAGTCCTTTGGTCACTGCTGAGCTTTCCACATTTGCTAGCATATTGAATGCAGTACTTTCACAGCATCATCTTTGAGGGTTTGAACTAGCTTAGCTGGAATTCCATCACCTGCACCACCTTTGTTCATAATGACACTTCCTAAGGCCCACTTGACTTCACATTCCAGATGTTTGGCTCTAGGTGAGTGATCACACCATTGTGGTTATCTGGGTCATGAAGATCCTTTTTGTATAGTTACGGTTCTGTGTATTCTTGCCACCTCTTCTTTATATCTTTGCTTCTGTTCATCCATAGCATTTTTGTCCTTTATGGTGTCCCTCTTTGCATGAAATGTTCCCATGGTATCTCTAATTTTCTTGAAGAGATCTCTAGTGTTTCCAATTCTTTTGTTTTCCTATATTTCTTTGCATTGATCACTGAAGAAGGTTTTCATATCTCTCCTTACTATTCTTTGGAACTCTTTATTCAGATGGATATGTGTTTCCTTCTCTCCTTTTTCTTTAGCATCTCTTCTTTCCTCAGTTATTTATAAGATAACCATCTTGCCTTTTTGTGTTTCTTTTTCTTGGGAATGGTCTTGATAACTGCTTCCTGTACATTGTCATGAACCTCCATCCATAATTTTTCAGTCACTCTATCAAATCCAATTCCTTGAATCCATTTGTCACTTCTACTGTATAATTGTAAGGGATTTGATTTAGTCATGCCTGAATGTCTAGTGGTTTTCCCACCTTTATTGAATTCAAGTATGAATATTGGAATAAGGAGTTCATGATCTGAGTCCCAATCAGCTACCAGTCTTCCTTTTGCTGACTGTATATAGCTTCACCATCTTTAGTTGCAAATGATATAATCAATCTGATTTTGGTATTGACTATCTGGTGACTTTCATCTGTGGAATTGCCTCTTGTATTGTTGGAAGAGGGTGTTTGCTATCACCAGTATGGTCTTTTGGCAAAGCTCTGTTAGCTTTTGCCCTGCTTCATTTTTTTACTCCAAGGTCAAATTTTCTGTTACTCCAGGTATCTCTTGACTTCCTACCCTTATAATGAAAATGAAATCATTTTTGGTGTTAGTTATGGAAGGTCTTGTAGGTCTTCATATAACCATTCAACTTCAGTTTCTTTAGCATTACTTGTTGGGGCATAGACTTGGATTACTGTGATACTGATTGGTTTGCCTTGGACAGGAACAGAGATCATTCTGTTGTTTTTGAGACTGCATCCAAGTATTGCATTTCAGACTCTTTTGTTGACTATGTTGGCTACTCCATTACTTCTAAGGGATTCTTCCCACAGTAGTAGATATAATGGACACCTAAATTAAATTCACCCATTTCAGTCTATTTTAGTTCACTGATTCCTAAAATGTTGATGTTCACTCTAGCCATCTCTTGTTTGACCACTCCCAATTTACCTTGATTTCATAGACCTAGCATTCCAGCTTTCCATGCAATATTAATCTTATAGCATCAGACTTTTCTTCCATCGTGAGTCACAAAACACAGCTGGATACTGTTTTCTCTTTGGCCCCATCTCCTCACTCTTTTTGGAGTTATTTCTCCACTCTTCTCCAGTAGCATGTTGGGCACCTACCAACCTGGGGAGTTCATCTTTCAAGTTTCATATATTTTTGCTATTTCTTACTGTTTATGGAGTTCTCAAGGCAAGAATGCTGAAGTGGTTTGCCATTCCCTTCTCCAGTGGACCACATTTCACCAGAATTCTCAACCATGACCTGTCTATCTTGGGTGGCCCTATCTGGCATGGCTCATAGATTCAGTGAGTTTGACAAGGCTGTGGTCCATGTGATCAGTTTGGTTATATTTCTGTGATTGTGTTTTTCTTTCCATCTTCCCTCTGATGGATAAGGGTAAAAGGCTTATGGAAGCTTCCTGATGGGAGATACTGACTGCTGGAGAAGCTGGCTCTTGTTCTGATGGTCAGGCCATGCTCAGTAAATCTTTAAACAAGTTTTCCATTGATGAGTAGGGCTGTGCTGCCTCCCTGTTTTTTGACCTGAGACCTGAAACTTCCTTCAAAAGGACTTGTATAGGCACTCTGTGTTCAGTGCCTGTGACCCCACAGCATGCCACTGTCAAACCATGCTTCCACCAGAGACTACTGGACACTCATAGGCAAATCTGGGTCAGTCTCTTGTGTGGTCACTGCTTCTTTCTCCTTGCTCCTGGTGCACACAAGGTTTTGTTTGTGCCCTCCAAAAGTTTGTTTCCCCAATCCTGTGGGAGTTCCACAATCAAATCCCAATGGCCTCCAAACTCACATTTCTTGGGGGTTCTCAGTCCCTTTGCCAGATCCCCAGGTTGGGAAATCTGTTGTGTGTCCTAGAACCTTCTTAACAATGCAAGAATTTATTTTGTATAATTTTTGTGTAGTTTGTGGATCATCCGCTCAGTACCTTTATGGTAGGGCTAATGGTGACCTCCTCCAAGAGGGCTTAAGCCACACTGCATGACCCAGGTGTGCTGCAGCCAGAGCCCCTGTCCCCACAGCAGGCCACTGCTGACCCATGCCTCTGCAAGAGACACTCAGACACTCAAAGGGAGGTCTGGCTCAGTCTTTCTGGGGTCATTGGGTCCTGGTACACACACACAAAACCTTGTGTGCACTGCTACCCAGAAAACTTTGCAAACTTTATGGTTAAATGATCCAGCACAGCTCTTGACTTCAAAGTGAACATGCAACTTCAGAGGAAAAGAAGTTACATCAATCATTTAGATTAGATTTGCAAAAAACCCTGAGATCCAAAGTGTGATTGTCTCAATATTATACACTTAGTGTCACAAACATGAGTAAAAAATAGCTACTAATGTTTATTAAGATTCACTGGGATCCTATAAAGATTTCCAACTTTGAGACTTTCAGCTCACTTCAGTTAAAAACTGAATAATAAGAAAAGGAATATGCAAAGAGAATGGAAATATTAATTCAGTAACATCTGAAAATATATTCATTAAATTTCTACTAGGTAAAAGGCACTTTAACAGGTGCTTCATTAGGAAATAAAAACTGAAAACAAATGAATTACACAAGTAATTTTAAAACTTTGT
>SJYQ01005485.1:274106-287242 GCA_006410935.1 Redunca redunca
TAAACCAACTATTCTTCAATAAAAATTAGAAACATAAAAATTAATGAATAAAAAGGTATCAGCTAAGATCTTCAATTTTTAAAATAGAATTAATCTTATAACCAGTTATTATTCATCAAAATCTCAGCTGAGAGTAATCATTTTTATGGAAGTATGCACAAAAAGTATAAAATTCATTCCACTTTCTTGCCAGTTCAGGAAATAACTGAATATTTAGATCATCATTTATTGACCACTAACAGAATTTATTTTATAAAATGCAAATGGTTTAATTTATAGGCTGATATAAGTGAGATATTCAGAACTTATTTACAGAAAACTCTGAGAAAAATATAATCATGTATTGTTACCAAAAATAATATATTTCTCCTGAGAAACTTTATTTTTTGTTGCTGTAATTATTGCTTTTAATCTCATATCATTTTGAATTAAATGAATAAACTTAGCTTTTTTGACTTTCCCTTTAAAGGACAAATCTGTGAACCCAAATTTAGTATACATGAAATCATTATGTTTAATAATTTAAGTCTTATATATGGTTTTTCTTTCACCACTGTTATTTTTATTTTCTCATTCTCTCCACCTAGAACTCATTTTATAATGAGGTAATGAAAGCTGACTTTTTGAAACAAATCTGGGTATAAGCAAAATATTTTAATAAAAATATACAAAAATTAAACAGCAAATTACATATATATACAGGGTTATCTTGGGCTTCCATGTGGCACTAATGGTAAAGAACCTGCCTGCTGATGCTAGAAACATAAGAAACATGGATTTGATCCTTAAGTGGAGAAGATCCCCTAGAGGAGGGCACAGCAACCCATTCCAGTATTCTTGCCTGGAAAAATCCCATGGACAGAGGAGCCTGTCAGGGTAAGGTCCATAGGGTCACACAGAGTTGGATAAGACTGAAGTAACTTAGCACACATGGAAAGGGTTTTCTAACAAATTAGTAATAATAGTAATGACATTCACTATTTAGAATTCTCAATATTTAAAACAAAAGTGTTTCCTTTTAAGACATTTATTCCTCTTAAATATGCATGTTGATGTTTAATGTTCATTATTATTATTCATTATTTTTATAAAATCCAAATGATATGTGTTGCTTAATCATATTCCAGTTCTGTGTTAATTTTAATGAATTTATCTATAATAACTAAGTTTACATGAATAATTGTATTAGAAACCAAAGATAATATGCTCTCAGTAGTTAAGACAGTGCCTTTAGCTATGGGAACATGAAAATCAAAATGATATTTATTTTATGTCTGTCAGTTGCTTATTAAGCAAAGCAAGGAAGCAATTTTTGCTAATAACCATCTAATGCATTCTAATAGAGATATCATTGATGTATTAAAAATAATTAAGGTATTTCTCTCTTATTTATTATACTTTGTATTTACTAGCCTTCACAGTACCATCTGGATAGTCTCTAAAAGTTATCTCTCCCACTACCTTATTAAGATGCCTAGTTCAGTTCAGTTCAGTCACTCAATCATGTCTGACTCTCTGTGACCCTATGAACCACAGCACGCCAGGCCTCCCTGTCCATCACCAACTCCCGGAGTCCACCCAAACCCATGTTGGTGATGCCATCCAACCATCTCATCCTCTGTCGTCCCCTTCTGCTCCTGCCCTCAATCCTTCCCAGAATCAGGGTCTTTACAAATGAGTCAGCTCTTTACATCAGGTGGGAAAAGTATTGGTATTTCAGCTTCAATGTCAGTCCTTCTAATGAACACCCAAGACTGATCTCTTTAGGATGGACTGGTTGGATCTCCTTGCAGTCCAAGGGACTCTAAAGAGTATTTTCCAACACCACAGTTCAAAAGCATCGATTCTTCAGCACACAGCTTCCTTTATAGTGCAGTTCTCACATCCATACATGACTACTGGAAAAACCGTTGCTTTGTTAAGAATTTCTTAACAAAGTAATGTCTCTGCTTTTTAATATGCTTAACAAAGTAATGTCTCTGCTTTTTAATATGCTTAACAAAGTAATGTCTCTGCTTTTTAATATGCTGTCTAGGTTGGTCATAACTTTTCTTCCAAGGAGTAAGCGTCTTTTACTTTCATGGAAGCAATCACCATCTGCAGTGAATTCTGTTCAGTTCAGTCGCTCAGTCGTGTCCTACTCTTTGCGACCCCATGAAACCCAGCACGCCAGGCCTCCCTGTCCATCACCAACTCCCAGAGTTCACTCAGACCCACATCCATCGAGTCAGTGATGCCATCCAGCCATCTCATCCTCTGTCGTCCCCTTCTCCTCCTGCCCCCAATCCCTCCCAGCATCAGAGTCTTTTCCAGTGAGTCAACTCTTTGCATGAGGTGGCCAAAGTACTGGAGTTTCAGCTTTAGCATCATTCCTTCCAAAGAAATCCCAGGGCTGATCTCCTTCAGAATGGACTGCTTGGATCTCCTTGCAGTCCAAGGGACTCTCAAGAGTCTTCTCCAAAACGACAGTTCAAAAGCATCAATTTTTCGGTGCTCAGCCTTCTTCACAGTCCAACTCTCACATCCATACATGACCACAGGAAAAACCATAGCCTTGACTAGACGGACTTTAGTCGACAGAATAATGTCTCTGCTTTTGAATATGCTATCTAAGTTGCTCATAACTTTCCTTCCAAGGAGTAAGTGTCTTTTAATTTCATGGCTGTAGTCACTATCTGCAGTGATTCTGGAGCCCCAAAAAATAAAGTCTGACACTGTTTCCCCATCTATTTCCCATGAAGTGACAGGACCGGATGCCATGATCTTCATTTTCTGAATGCTGAGTTTTAAGCCAACTTTTTCACTCTCCTCTTTCACTTCCATCAAGAGGCTATTTAGTTCTTCTTCACTTTCTGCCATAAGGGTGGTATCATCTGCATATCTGAGGTTATTGATATGTCTCCCAGCAATCTTGATTCCAGCTTGTGCTTCCTCCAGCCTAGCGTTTCTCATGATGTACCCTGCATATAAGTTAAATAAGCAGGGTAGCAGTAAACAGCCTTGGTGTACTCCTTTTCCTATTTGAAACCAGTCTATTGTTCCATGTCCAGTTCTAATTGTTGCTTCCTGACCTGCATATAGGTTTATTAAGAGGCAGGTCAGGTGTTCTGGTATGCCCATCTATTTCAGAATTTTCCACAGTTTATAGTGATCCACACAGTTAAAGGCTTTGGCATAGTCAATAAAGCAGAAATAGTTGTTTCTCTGGAATTCTCTTGCCTTTTCCATGATCCAGCGGATGTTGGCAGTTTGATCTCTGGTTCCTCTGCCTTTTCTAAAACCAGATTGAACATCTGGAAGTTCCCGGTTCACATATTGTTGAAGCCTGGCTTGGAGAATATTGAGCATTACTTTACTAGGGTGTGAGATGAGTTCAATTGTGCACTAGTTGAGCATTCTTTGGCATTGCCTTTCTTTGGGATTGGAATGAAAACTGACCTTTTCCAGTCCTGTGGCCACTGCTGAATTTTCCAAATTTGCTGGCATATTGAGTGAGGCACTTTCACATCATCATCTTTCAGAATTTGAAATCGCTGAACTGAAATTCCATCATCTCCACTAGCTTTGTTCATGGTGATGCTTCCTAAGGACCACGTGACATCACTTTCCAGGATGTCTGGCTCTAGCTGAGTGATCACATCATCGTGATGATTGTCTTTTTTGCAGATCTTTTTTGTATAGTTTTTCCGTGTATTCTTGCCACCTCTTCTTAATATCGTCTGCTTCTGTTAGGTCCCTACCATTTCTGTCCCTTATCGAGCCCATCTTTGCATGAAATGTTCCCTTGGTATCTCTAATTTTCTTGAGGAGATCTCTAGTCTTCCCCATTCTATTGGTTTCTTCTATTTCTTTGCATTGACCCCTGAGGACAGCTTTCTTATCTCTTCTTGCTACTCTTTGGAACTCTGCATTCAAATGTTTCTCCTTTGCTTTTTGTTTCTCTTCTTTTCACAGCTATTTGTGGAAAGAAAGCTACCCCATGTCCAAGGTCAGGGGTGGCAGCCAAGAGGAGCTACCCAATGTCCAAGGTAAGGAGCAGTGGCTGCACCTTGCTGGAGCAGCTGGGAAGAGATACCCCATGTCCGAGGTAAGAGAAACCCAAGTAATATGGTAGGCATTGAGAGAGGGCATCAGGGGGCAGACAGGCTGAAAACACAATCACAGACAACTAGCAAATCTGATCACAAACCACAGCCTTGTCTAACTCTTTAAACTAAGCCAAGCCATGTAGGGCCCCCAAAATGGATGGATCATGGTGGAGAGGTCTGACAGAATGTGATCCACTGGAGAAGGGAATGGCAAATCACTTCAGTATTCCTGCCTTGAGAACCCATCAACAGTATGAAAAGGCAAAAAGATAGGACACTGAAAGATGAACTCCCTAGGTCGGTAAGTGCCCAATATGCTACTGGAGGTCAGTGGAGAAATAACTCCAGAAAGAATTAAGGGATGGAGCCAAAGAAAAATTAATACCCAATTGTAGATGGGACTGATGATAGAAGCAAGGTTTGATGCTGTAAAGAGTAATATTGCATAGGAACCTGGAATGTTAGGTCCATGAATCAAGGCAAATTGGAAGTGGTCAAACAGGAGATGGCAAGAGTGAACGCTGATATTCTAGGAATCGGCGAACTAAGATGGACTGGAATGGGTGAATTTAACGCAGACGACCATTAACATGCCTAACCATAGGCCAAAAACATTAACAAAAGCTTCTTGAGCTTTTCTGAACCTTCTCTTCACTCCTTGTCCCTTCTTTTTAGTCAGATATTTCTTTTCTCCCGGTGTACTATAGTCCTTCATCTACTAGAAGAAAATTCCACTCACTCTTTGAACTCAATGTTATAACTCAAGAAAGAGAAATTGTCTTCCTTATATCTGTCTACAGAAAATCACTCAATTTATGCATACATTTAATATTGAGTGGGCTACTGTTACATTTTTATTTGATCAAAATATTTTTATATATCTAAACACGTCTAATATCTCTTATTATATTTGTTGTTTGTTTTCATGAGTGCTCTACCATCCTATCCCAAGCACTACTTGAAGACCTGTTTAAATGTTAAAGTTATCAACAATTTCTAGTGTAGTGTGTGATGCCGGAAAATATTTAATATATCTATTTAGTATTAAGAAATGATATATTTATCCTTCAGTTCAGTTCAGTCTTTCAGTCATGTCCGATTCTTTGTGACCCCATGAATTGCAGCACGCCAGACCTCCCTCTCCATTACCAACCCCTGGAGTTCACCCAAACATGTCCATCGAGTTGGTGATGCCATCCAGCCATCTCATCCTCTGTCATTCCCTTCTCCTCCTGTCCCCAATACCTCCCAGCATCAGGGTCTTTTCGCATGAGGTGGCCAAAGTATTGGAGTTTCAGCTTTAGCATCAGTCCTGCCAAAGAACACCCAGGACTGATCTCTTTTAGAATGGACTGGTTGGATCTCCTTGCATTCCAAGGGACTCTCAAGAGTCTTCTCCAACACCACAGCTCAAAAGCATCAATTCTTGGCAGCACTCAGCTTTCTTCACAGTGCAACTCTCACATCCATACATGAACACTGGAAAAAACATAGCCTTGACTAGACAGACCTTTGTTGGCAAAGTAATGGCTCTGCTATTGAATATGTTATCTAGGTTGGTCATACTTTCCTTCCAAGGAGTAAGCATCTTTTAATTTCATGGCTGAACTTTTTTTAAAAAAAGAAAACTTTTTTCTTTCTTAATCATTTTACTACACTTAATTAAAATTTTCTTACAGTATTACAGTTTGAAACAACATATAGATATTTATTTTATATCCCTACTTCTTATTGTTGAACAGTGAGTAATAGCAGTCCTCCAGTTAAGAGATTATAAGGTCAGACTCCAGATCTGAATGAAGCTCTGCATTTTAACACGATCCCCAGGTGATTTATATGATTCATAATTGGAAGAAGCACTTATTTAATATAGTCTGAAGCTTAGTTTTTGAGCTTCTCCAATGACTCAGTGGGTAAAGAGTCCACCTGTAGTGAAAGAGATACTGTAAATGTAAGTTCTATCCCTGGGTCAGGAAGATCTACTAGAGGAGGAAATGGCAACCCACTCCAGTATTCTTGCCTGAAAATTTCCATGGATAGAGATGACTAGTAGGCTATAATCCAAAGGGTGGCAAAGAGTCAGACATGACTGAGTAACTGAGAATGCAGAGCTGAAGCTTTCATTTCAGTTCAGTTCAGTCCAGTTCAGTCGCTCAGTCGTGTCCGACTCTTTGCAACCCCATGAACTGCAGCACGCCAGGCCTCCCTGTCCATTACCAACTCCCGGAGTTCACTCAGACTCATGTCCATCGAGTCAGTGATGCCATCCAGCCATCTCATCCTCTCTCGTCCCCTTCTCCTCCTGCCCCCGATCCCTCCCAGCATCAGGGTCTTTTCAATGAGTCAGCTCTTCGCATGAAGTGGTCAAAGTACTGGAGTTTCAGCTTCAGCATCAGTCCTTCCAACGAACACCCAGGACTGATCTCCTTTAGGATGGACTGGTTGGATCTCCTTGCAGTTGAAGGGACTCACAAGAGTCTTCTCCAACACCACAGTTCAAAAGCATCAATTCTTCGGTGCTCAGCTTTCTTCACAGTCCAACTCTCACATCCATACAAGACCTCTGGGAGAACCATATCCTTGACTAGACTGACCTTTGTTGGCAAAGTAATATCTCTGCTTTTCAATATGCTATCTAGGTTGGCCATAGTAGATTTTACCAAACAAACGTTATTTTAACTTCTTTTCCTTATTATGCCCTTACTCAACCTTTGTAGTCTTAAGATTTAGAGGAAGAAAATAATTTTTGTCCCCCACTTTCATAGTCATATGCTGTGCCTTTGCTTAGTTGCTCAGTCATGTTCAACTCTGTGTGACCCTGTGAACTATAGCCCAACAGGCTCCTCTGTTCATGGGGGTTCTCCAGGCAAGAATACTGAAGTGGGTTGTTATGCCCCCTCCAGGGGAACTTCCCAAACCAGGGATCAAACCCAGGTCTCCGCATTGTGGGCAGATTCTTTACCATCTGAGCCACCAGGGAAGCCCTAGAACACTGGACTGGGTCAGGGATCCTGACCCAGGGATCTAACCAAGTTCTCCTGAATGGTAGGCAGACTTTATCAGATGAGCTACCCATGTGACTTGGTTATTTGATACAATAAAAGAAAGTTTAAGACCAATTTTTACCACATAAGTAAATTTATCAGCAATCAAAGAAAAACCTTGCCATTTTTGTTGCATTATTTACTACATTTCTAGTTGAATAAACGTATAGTTCCTTCATCTTAGTTGTGGGATACTGGATTGGATGGAGTTCTTGGCCTCAGGGGCCATTGCAATGTGTAAAACTGCAATGGTGTCATTTTCTTACATAACATTCATACACCTCTACACATGTTACAGTATCACTAGTCAATCTCTGTATGTTAACACCTACTAGGATTGCCAGTGATCAACATTTGTAGCATTCTATAGCTATTTTATGCAGCCTGGGGCCATACATTCCTGATTAGTCTCTCAAATATCAAGAAAACCATTTCTGAGATAGGTGATGCTAACTAGATTACCTCAAATTATAACTTGAGTGTAGACACAGTGTATTAAAACCAAGGCAAAAAAATGTATGTGTGTATATATATATATATATATATATATATATTACAATGGGCAGGACAAAGCAATTTTAAATAAATTATAATACCCTTTTCAGTCTCTAATATATTTCCTTGAGGATAGCATACACTAAAGGGAAAATGCTCTTTCCTCTCTTTATATTGAGTTTACTGTCAAAAATTGAGGTAGGCTCAGTAAGGTTGCTTAAAGAGTTGTTTCACTGGATTAGGTTTCAACCTAGTTTTTTTTTTTTTTTTTTTTTTTAGCTCTAGACAGGAAACTGCAGATAAGGGACTTCCATGGATGGTTGACAAATGTTTTCTGCTTTACTGGAGCAGTGGGGCTTTCATAGATTTTTCCAAACTAATAAATAATGGGAATCTTCTGAAAAGCCAACATTTTTATATGTTTGAACTAACGATCATCTCCAGAACTTCAATGCCTTCAGGGATTAAAAGAAGACAACTTGCTGGCAAAGTGGCTTATTCCAGAATTGTTCCAGCAACACAGCACAGTGGAGGATAGTGAGAGAGAGAGGAAGCCACTGTGATTGGGATGTAAGACAATCAATTTTCTGCTGAAATAAATACTGAAATAATGCCTCAGGAATTTACGGTAGTTAGGAGGATTCAAATTGACTGTGATATTAGTTTTCAAATGCTTTATTTGTTGTGGCAGTTGACTGCACCCTGCATTAGTTTCCACGGAAGGATGTTAGAGGTTGTTCTTGACCAGAATATGCATTTCATGTTTTTTGTATAGTGTAGCACAGGCAGATATATACAGAAATTTCAATGGAAATAGAACAGTGGTTACTCCAAGTAGTTGTTTCTGCAAGGTACCTTTTACTTTGCTGAATGTGTGATGCTACCTAAGGACACCAAAATATAAGACTTGTCAGTTCTCATTGTTGACTGGAAATTTAAAGGATGACTTTCACTGCTTGAAACTCACAAAACACAAAGTCTATAACCCAGAGAGGCAATTAATTAATTTACAGTGAGCGATATTACAGAAAGTAGGTCAGGCTTTTGTGTTTGCCTAAGTACTAATTTGTTTTCCCCATAGACAACTTAAATGGGAAGAAACTGAATGGGCATAAAAATAAAAAAGTAAAGGAATTTAGTTATCGGAGTTAGATATTTAGTAGCATAAAGTCTGGCAGATTTATGAGTTCCTCTCAACACATTTCAACACCACACACTCACATTCTTTGACTTAAAACTTTGACTTGTCGATCACCCTTCTGTTTATAGCCCACAACCTTTGCATTGTCTTTTCAATTTTTTCTCTCATATAGTTCATGTTTCTTAATACTTATATTTTAATTTTTCAACCATGGTCAATTCCACCCTCATCATTAAAATGAAGCATTACTATGGACTAGTAACTAGTCTTTCATTTGCCTTTCAATCTCCATTCTTACCTCAACATAGTTTATTTTTATAGCAGCTTGAATGGTTTATATAAAAAGTAAAACAGATCAAAAGATGACTAGGCATGTGGATTTCAACTGATTCTCATTATTTACATCATAAAGTTTAAAAATTTCTCTACACAAAACCCTTTAAATTCATCTCATCACTCACACCCTTTTTCAAGATGTTCAAAAACCTTCACTTGCTTCTCTCTTGTTGCTCTTTTACCTTGGACCTGGCTCCCTGGCCAGTGCACTGATTACAGAGGTTGATAGCATCCTTAGTTGTTTGTGGTGGAAGCAAGTATCACACACAATGTGGTCAGAGTCTTCCAAGCCAAGGTGAGTATTTCTACCTTCTTCTTGCTGGACTTCTGAACCTTTAACATGAGCAAATCACCAAGGGCAATCAGTTCTAATCTGTAGTTTTCTTCTTTTACTGACTTACCCCTGAGATTCAGTGTTATCAATCTGTTAAATTAGCACATCCACTAGAACCCAGGTTGCCTGGTGAGGGTCTTTAGTTCAACAACAGACCACAAGAGAAACTGAAATTGAGAATTCTATTACTCACAGATCCTGGAGGAAGTGACTGGCACATTTTGAAGGGCCACAGGAGCTATTCCAGGCAGAGTGGAGAAAAGGTTTATTAGGGTTCATAAATGGAGTGTTTTTGGGTTTCCAGAATAAGGACAGATTGGGCTATTTAAACCAAAGATTGAGGTTTGGTAAGCCCCATGGAGTTCTTATCTAAAAAATGCATTAGTCATGTGATTGCTGGGAGGCAGGAGAGACTGTTGATCACAAGGGCAATTGGGGAAGTAATAGCAGAAACTTAAATTTTCTTATGATTCTGTGGGCTGCTATTTCAGTCATTCACCTGCATGGATTAGTGGCAGTTTAAAGTCACTACAAAATGGATGCAATGCCATGGGATAGCTTAGCTAAATTCTTAACATTTAGAAAAAGTTCTCTTCTTCATCCTGTATGGCAGTGCTCACCAGCTTCTGAGCCACAGACAGGAACCAGGGCATGCAGCACGAAGTCAAGCATGGGCAATAAATGTAGTGCACTTGAATCAGCCAGTGCCAAAAAGGTTGGGGACTGCTGCTATATGATTAAAATTATGCCATAATGTGTATCAACTTGGTTGTATTGTATTAAATACAGTTTACAAGAATATATACTTGTCTTAAACTGTTAGTGTCCTACTTTGAGTATTCAGAGAAAATTCAATTCTCCCTTAGCAAATCCATACTTCCGTAAATTGTGTTTGTTTTCACAACTAATAAAGGATATTAAATAAAATTCTATCCAAACACCCAAGTATAATTTATAATCAGCTATATCTTTCCATCTATTTCTGCTCCATTGGGTATGTTAAAGCCTTTGACAGTGTGTTTCACAACAAACTGTGGAAAATGCTTAAAGTGATGGGAATACCAGACCACCTTACCTGCATCCTGAGAAACCTGTATGCAGGTCAAGGAGCAACAGTTAGAACCTGATATGAAACAACAGACTGGTCCAAAATTGGGAAAGGAGTACATCAAGGTTGTATATTTTCACCCTGCTTATTTGACTTATACGTAGACTACATCATGTGAAATGCCAGGCTGATTGAAGCACAGCTGGAATCAAGATTACCAGGAGAAAGATCAATAATCTCAGATATGCAGATGACACCACCATTATGGCCAAAAACAAAAAATAATTAAAGAGCCTCTTGTTGAAGGTGAAAGAGGAGAGTGAAAAAGCTGGCTTAAAACTCAACTTTCAGAAAGCTAAGATCATGACATCTGGTACCATCATTTTGTGGCAAATATATGGGGAAACAATGGAAACCGCAACAGATTTTATTTTGTTGGGCTCCAAAATCACTGTGAATGGTGAATGCAGCATGAAATTAAAAGATGCTTGCTCTTTGGAAGAAAAAAAAAATGACAAAAGTAGACAGCATATTAAAAAGCAGAGACATTACTTTGCCTACAAATGTCTGTATAGTTAATGCTATGATTTTTCATAGCATTTATGATTTTTCCAGTAGTCATGTATGATGTGAGATCCGGACAAGAAAAAGCGGTGAAGAATCGATGCCTTTGAACTGTGGTGCTGAAGAACTCTTTAGAGTCCTTTGGGTAGCAAGGAGATCAAACCAGTAAATTTTAAAGAAAACCAATCCTTCATTGGAAGGACTGATACTGAAGCTGGAGCCACAATACTTTGGCCACCTCATGCTAAGAGCTGACTCGTTGGAAAGAACCCTTATTCTGGGAAAGATTGAGGGCAGGAGGAGAAGTAGATGACAGGATGAGATGGTTATGTGTCATCACCAACTCAAAGGACATGAGTTTGAGCAAACTCTGGGAGATAGTGAAGGACAGGAAAGCCTGGTGTGCTGCAGTCCATGGGGTCACAAAGAGTCAGACATGACTGAGTGACTGAAAAACAAATATCTTTCCAACTCCAGAGGAACCAAATGCCCTTTATTTACTGAATGAGAAGATCTGGGTGTGGTTAAGAATATTTGGTGGTGCATGTGTGCTAAGTCACTTCAGCTGTATTAAACTTTATGACACCCTATAAATTGTAGCCCACCATGCTCCCCTGTCCATGGGGTTCTCTAGGCAAGAATACTGGAGCGGGTTGCCATGCCCTCTCCAGGGGACGTTCCCAACCCAGGGATGAAACCTGCATCTCCCTGTATTGGCAGGCAGATTCTTTACCCCCAGAGCCTCCTGGGAAGCTATTTAATGGTGGTGGATGGATAAAAATCAGAACTATTATCCCTTTATCATTCCACAACATCCAAGGTGTTAAATATCTCTGTTAATAGGCAATATGAGCAGGTAAGAGAAAAAAATGTTAAAGTGAAGCTTCTAAAAGTTGTGATATACACTATCTAAGGTATAAAGAGCAGGTATTCAAGTTAAAACCAAAGTAGATTATTTGTTGTCTATTTAGATATATGATGAACCGAGTAATGCTGGCATGAGAATTCTGAAAGGAACACGGAAGGCAATAACTAAGAGTCATCAAAGCACACAGAATAATAGTGGATGGTACTTTTGTGTTGGAGGAAGCTATTGTCTTTTTGCTTTTGAATATAACAGCTTTGGTCAACTTTCTGGGACTATATGCAACACTATTCATGTCATTTATTGTCTTAACCCACTCCAGTATTCTTGCTTGGAGAATCCCATGGACAGAGGAGCCTGGTGTACTACAGTCCATGGGCTCGCAAAGAGTCGTACACAACTGAAGTGACTTAGCACACAAAACTAGAAATGTGTATCTGATAAAACTTCAAAATTGGTACACTGACCTCAATTTTCCTTTATATTTCTAATTTTACTTAGATGAATTTCCAAGCCAAGATGATACATAATCAAACCTTCTGTCCCCAAACTTTGTTTTCTAATAATTCAATTTCTTTTAATACCATCACTCTTTGTCATCCACCTTGAAACCTTAAGACAAATTGACAAACCTTATCCATTTCCCCCTGATTTTTTGTTGCAATATCAGTCATACAGTTCTATACATATTCATCCTGAGGATATATTAATATTCTGTGTGTGTGTGTGTCTTTACCTCTTTTTATCTCTCTTTTTAGTTAAGCACGCTGACTTTGGAGTCACATTGTCTGTGTTTGAGCTCAGATTCAGGCATTTACTAGCCACAGAAATTTATTTTGGACATACTACTTGGTCTGTTTTTCAAAATTCTCTTCTATAAAATGTGAGTGATAATAATAGCATTATTGTGAAACTCAGATGAAATAATTTATACAGAATGCTTAGTATCCAGCAACCTCTTATGATTTTTTGCTGTTATCATTTACATACTTTCTCTAGTATTAACTGCTTTCTGTTCACATCCACAGATAGCGCATACACAATCATAATTTTATAGTTCTAGTAAGTAAGCCTATCCATCACAGTTCCTAGATTAGCAAATACATTATTATTTTAAACATGTTTTTCAAGTTGAGTACTTTCAAACCATCTCTAGACCCCTGTATTCTCTTAAGGAATATTTAATAATCATGCATGGTACATAAAATATATAAGGATATT
>SJYQ01005485.1:299469-314519 GCA_006410935.1 Redunca redunca
ACTGTGGAAAATTCTGAAAGAGATGGGAATACAAGACCACCTGACCTGCCTCTTGAGTAACCTATATGCAGGTCAGGAAGCAACAGTTAGAACTGGACATGGAACAACAGACTGTTTCCAAATAGAAAAAGGAGTGTATCAAGGCTGTATATTGTCACCCTGCTTATTTAATTTATATGCAGAGTACATCATGAGAAACTCTGGACTGGAAGAAACACAAGCTGGAATCAAGATTGCCGGGAGAAATATCAATAACCTCAGATATGCAGATGACACCACCCTTATGGCAGAAATTGAAGAGGAACTGAAAAGCCTCTTGATGAAAGTGAAAGAGGAGAGTGAAAAAGTTGGCTTAAAGCTCAACATTCAGAAAATGAAGATCATGGCATCCAGCCCCATCACTTCATGGGAAATAGATGGGGAAACAGTGAAAACAGTGTCAGACTTTATTTTTTGGGGCTCCAAAATCACTGCAGATGGTGACTGCAGCCATGAAATTAAAAGACACTTATTCCTTGGAAGAAAAGTTATGACCAACCTAGACAGCGTATTCAAAAGCAAAGACATTACTTTGCCAACTAAGGTCCATCTAGTCAAGGCTATGGTTTATCCAGTGGTCATGTATGGATGTGAGAGTTGGACTGTGAAGAAGGCTGAACTTGGAAGAATTGATGCTTTTGAACTGTGGTGTTGGAGAAGACTCTTGAGAGTCCCTTGGACTGCAAGGAGGTCCAACCAGTCCATTCTGAAAGAGATCAGCCCTGGGATTTCTTTGGAAGGAATGATGTTAAAGCTGAAACTTCAGTACTTTGGCCACCTCGTGCGAAGAGTTGACTCATTGCAAAAGACTTTGATGCTGGGAGAGATTGGGGGCAGGAGGAGAAGGGGACGACCGAGGATGAGAGGGCTGGATGGCATCACTGACTCGATGGACATAAATCTGAGTGAACTCCAGGAGTTGGTGATGGACAGGGAGGCCTGGTGTGGTACGATTCATGGGGTCGGGAAGAGTCGGACATGACTGAGCGACTGAACTGAACTGAGACAAGTGCAATTGTGTGGTAATCTGAGCTTCTTTGGCATTGCTTTTCTTTGAGATTAGGATGAAAACTGACCTTTTCCATTACTGTGGCCACTGCTGAGTTTTCCAAATTTGCTGGCATGTAGACTGCAGCATTTTCACAGCATCATCATTTAGCGTTTGAAATAGCGCAACTATAATTCCATCACCTCCACTAGCTTTGTTCATAGTGATGCTTCGTAAGGCCCACCTGACTTCACATTCCAGGATGTCTAGCTCTAGGCAAGTGATCACACCATTGTGGTTATCTGGGTCTTGAAGATCTTTTTTAAAGAGTACTTCTGTTTATTCTAGCCACATTTTAATATCTTCTGTTTCTGTTACTCCATACCATTTCTGTCCCTTATTGTGCCCAACTTTGCATGAAATTTCCCTTGATATATCTAATCTTGAAGAGATCTCTAGTCTTTCCCATTCTATTGTTTTCCTCACTTTCTTTGCATTGATCACTGATGAAGGCTTTCTTATCTCCTCTTGCTTTTCATTGGAACTCTGCTTTCAAATGGATATATCTTTCCTTTTCTCTTTTGCCTTTCATTTCTCTTCTTTTCAGAGCTATTTTTATGGCCTCCTCAGACAACCATTTTACCTTTTGCTTTCTTTCCCTTGAGGATGTCCTTGATCACTGCTTCCTGTACAACATCATGGACCTCTGTTCATACTTTTTCAGGCACTCTGTCCATCAAATCTAATCCCGTGAATCTATTTATCACTTCCACTATATATCCATAAGGGATTTGATTTAGGTCATACCTGAATGGTCTAATGGTTTTCTCTACTTTCCTCAATTTAAGACTGAATTTGGCAATAAGGAGTTCATGATCTGAGCCAAAATCAGCTCCCTGTCTTGTTTTTGCTGATTGTTTACAGCTTCTTCATCTTTGGTTGCAAAGGATGTAATCAGTCCAATTTTGCTATTGACCATCTGGTGATGTCCAAGTGTAGAGTCATCTCTTGTGTTGTGGAAGAGGGTGTTTGCTATGACCAGTGTGTTTTCTTGGCAAAACTTTATTAGCCTTTGCTCTAAATCATTCTGTACTCCAAGGCCAAATTTGCCTGTTACTCTAGGTATCTCTTGACTTCCTACTTTTGCATTCTGGTCCCATATAATGAAAAGAACATCATTTTTGAATATTAGTTCTAGAAGGTCTTGTAAATCTTCATAGAACCTATGAGAGTGATGGCTGCATGTTGCTTGAGTGGCGGTTGCAAGGCTCTGGAATGACTGTGAGGACATACCCCACATCCTAAGGCAAAGTAGAAGCCCCAGCAGGATGGCAGGAGGGATAAAATCATGCTTTGAATCAAACTGTATACCTTCAAGACATGCTCAGTGTGCTCAAACATACCTTGAATGCTCCAGGACCCAGAGACCCCACAGAGACTGAGATTGTATTTGAGTGTCTCCTGAGGAGGTGAGAGTCAGCAGTGGACTACTGAAGGGGCATGGGCTCTTGATGCAGTCGACCTGGTTCTGGCATAAGCTCTCTTGGAGGAGGTCACCATTATCCCCAACACAGAGGTGCCAGAACTGTTAGAGCCAAAACCGGATTAAAACCTGAGTCATGATTCCAGGGAACCACACCCTGAGAAAGTCCAAACACGTGCCAATCAGAATTGGGATTTTGATTCAAACCCGAGCCAATGAGATTTTGTGATTTGTGCACGCACATGAACTAACCAATCACTGCTTGCCAACTCTTCTGTTGCAACATTTGGACTGGGCTAAATGTATAAATACTGCTGTAATCCAGGGCTCCGAGCTCTCATCAAGACTCCACTGCACTGGATGAGATGGGAGCCCTAACTCAAGCTAGTAATAAAACCCCTTTATATTTTTGCATTACTGTGGACGTCTTATTCTTTCAGTTTTGGGGACTCGGACTTCGGGCATAACATTTGGGGGCTCGTCCGGGATCCCTTTAACTGGGAAGAATAACACTCTCCCAGCAGAAGGGGTTTCCTCACTAGGAGGAAAGATATCTGAACACCGGTGTTAGGTCTGGTTACGTCCAGAGTAAGGCCAAGGCCCAGCGAACATGCTGGAAGGCAGCTGGCTCTGGCAGGAGAAAGCTTTCATCAGGTTTGGTTAAGGGTGAATTAGCTAGCATAAGGCCGAGGCCCAGTGAGCACGCTGGAGGGCAGCTGGCTCTGGGGGGGACGGGGGTGAGAGAAGTTCTCTTGACCCCAAATCTGGTGGGCAGTGGACGCCCTTTGGTAAGGTAACCTCGAGGGACAGGAGAATTCAGGGGGCGCTAGGAAGACCTAGTACTGTGTTCTCGGCCGATGTGTGTTTGTCCTTTGTTTGTCGTATCTTTGTGTATGCCAGCATTGTCTCTGCTCTTTGTGTGTTAACATTTTGCTAGTCTGAATAAGCTACTTTTACTGCTAAATAGGCGCTGGCAGGGACCATCAACCAGTCTACTGTTCGAGCACTGAAATCTGTCCTCTTTGACCTTTTAGAATCTATCCTCTTTACTCATAATCCCACTTGGGATGATTGTCAGCAGCTGTTACCTTTTAGAATCTATCCTTTTTACTCATAATCTAACTTGGGATGAGTGTCAGCAGCTGTTACAGGTGCTCTTTACCACAGAGGAACGCAAGTGGATTTTGTCNCTCAAGCTAGTAATAAAACCCCTTTATATTTTTGCATTGCTGTGGACGTCTTATTCTTTCAGTTTTGGGGACTCGGACTTCAGGCATAACATTTGGGGGCTCGTCTGGGATCCCTTTAACTGGGAAGAATAACACTCTCCCAGCAGAAGGGGTTTCCTCACTAGGAGGAAAGATATCTGAACATTGGTGTTAGGTCTGGTTACGTCCAGAGTAAGGCCAAGGCCCAGTGAGCACGCTGGAGGGCAGCTGGCTCTGGGGGGGACGGGGGTGAGAGAAGTTCTCTTGACCCCAAATCTGGTGGGCAGTGGACGTCCTTTGGTAAGGTAACCTCGAGGGACAGGAGAATTCAGGGGGCGCTAGGAAGACCTAGTACTGTGTTCTCGGCCGATGTGTGTTTGTCCTTTGTTTGTCGTATCTTTGTGTGTGCCAGCATTGTCTCTGCTCTTTGTGTGTTAACATTTTGCTAGTCTGAATAAGCTACTTTTACTGCTAAATAGGCGCTGGCAGGGACCATCAACCGGTCCACTGTTCGGGCACTGAAATCTGTCCTCTTTGACCTTTTAGAATCTATCCTCTTTACTCATAATCCCACTTGGGATGATTGTCAGCAGCTGTTACCTTTTAGAATCTATCCTTTTTACTCATAATCTAACTTGGGATGAGTGTCAGCAGCTGTTACAGGTGCTCTTTACCACAGAGGAACGCAAGTGGATTTTGTCGGAGGTGCAGAAAAACATTCCAGGGGTAGACAGAAGACCTACCATGCAGCCTAATCCAATTGATGAGGGATTCCCTCTGACGCAACCCCATTGGGATTTCAAGAACGCTAAAGGTAGGGAGCGTCTCCAAGCGTACACCAGACTCTCATGGCTGGCCTTCGAGCAGCCGCCAGAAAACCAACAAATTTGGTCAAGGTAAATTTGGCTAGACAGGAACCGACTGAGAGCCCGGCAGCCCTCTTAGAGAGGTTAATGGAAGCTTTCAGACAGTGTACCCCCATGGACCCACAGGCTGACAGGTCGTACATGGCAGTTATACTAGCATTTTGTGAATCAGGCAGCCCTGGCATTAGAAAAAATGTTGCAAAAAATAAAACATAGACAGGCTAGGGAAAATCTAGTGAGAGTGGCAGAAGATGAAGCAGGGGCGACGGTGGCTGACGCAGGCCATGAAAGAGACTATTCTGCGAATTCCCGAGCCAGCGACCCCTCATCAAATGAGGGAATTCCTAGGGACTATTGGGCACTGCAGACTGTGGATCTTCGGGTTCGCCAAGAAGGCCCGACCACTGTATGAAGGAAGTAAAGAAAGCCAAAACTGGACTTGTACTGAACCTGTGAGGCAGGCATTTTGAGAACATACTCATGGCCCAATATACAAGGAACGGGGGTTCCTAACAGCAGAGGGAAAGGTAATCAAGAACTTACCTGAGATCCATAGACTCTTGGCAGTGGTCCACCAGCCTTGGGCGGTAGCCATAGTGCATGTTCCAGGACAACAAAAGGAGAAAGATCTCAGGGCTCGAGGCAACCAAGCCACTGACGCAGCAGCTCACCAAGCTGCCACAGGAAACTACAAGACCCGCGTACTGGTTGTGGGATTACTGGCCCCAGGAATGGGGACCCTGCCACCAGCCCCCGAGTATTCCCCCTCCGATCAGGACTGGATTCGAGAAAACAGCAACCATTCTACAAGTAAGGACAGATGATACCGGGACCAGGAGGGCAACCTATTGCTCCTCGCTGATCTGGGCCAACAACTCTGCACACATCTACATCAGACCACCTATTTGGGGGAAAAGAAGACTCTATCGCTCTTACAGACAGCTCGCCTGCGGGTTCCCTGACAAAAAAAGTGGCCATATAAGACATAGCCCGTGCCTGTAAAGTGTGCCAGATGATGAGACCAGGGAGATGACAACACACAGGTATAAGGTACCGGGGAGTAAGGCCAGGACAACATTGGGAAATAGATTTTACGGAGGTGAGACTAGGCAGGTGTGAGTACCGTTACTTGTTGGTTCTGGTTGATACGTTCTCTGGGTGGGTGGAAGCCTACCGCACTAAGAGGGAGACAGCGATGATGGTGACTAAGAGCTCCTAGAGGAGATAGTGCCTAGGTTTGGGCTGCCGGTATCTATTGGTTCTGACAATGGACCTGCTTTTGTGAGCCAAATTGTTCAGGGACTGACCCCAGCCCTGGGGACCAAATGGAAACTGTATTGCAAATACAATCCCCAGAGCTCAGGACAGGTAGAAAAAATGAATTGGACCCTAAAAGAAACTTTAGCAAAATTGGCAATAGAGACTGGCGGGGACTGGGTGACCCTCCTTCCCTTCGCACTCTTCTGGGCGCACAACACCCCTTATAAATTGAACTTGACACCGTTTGAGATTGTCTATGGAAGCCCTCCCCCAATATGTCCTATTTTCCAGGGAAAGACTGATGGTATTAAGACAGCAATATCAGACTCTGCCCCAGGATATAGAGGAGGATTCCTCTATATGATCAAAAGACAGGGGGAAATGTTAGAGCCAAAACCGGATTAAAACCTGAGTCATGATTCTGGGGAACCACACCCTGGGAAAGTCCAAACACGAGCCAATCAGAACTGGGATTTTGATTCAAACCCAAGCCAATGAGATGTTGTGATTTGTGCACGCGCATGAACTAACCAATCGCTGCTTGCCAACTCTTCTGTTGCAACATTTGAACTGGGCTAAATGTATAAATACTGCTGTAATCCAGGGCTCGGGGCTCTCATCAAGACTCCACTGCACTGGATGAGACAGGAGCCCTAGCTCAAGCTAGTAATAAAACCCCTTTATGTTTTTGCATTGCTGTGGACGTCTTATTCTTTCAGTTTTGGGGATTCAGACTTCGGGCATAACAGAAGTTACACAGGACTGGGAAACAGACTCTTGGAGGGCACAAACAGAAACTTGTGCACACCAGGACTGAGGAAAAGGAGCACTGACCCCAAAAGAGACTGACCCAGACTTGCCCATGAGTTTCTAGTAGTCTCTGGTAGAAGTGTGGGTTGGCTGTGCCTGCTGCACGTTTGAGGGCACTGAGTATAGCAGTGTGTGCATGGGACCTTTTGAAGGAGGTCAGCATTATCTTCTTTACCTCCACCATAGTTTTGCCTCAGGTCAAGTAACAGGGAGGGAACACAGCCCCTGCTCATCAACAGAAAATTGGATTAAAGAATTACTGAGCATGGCCCCGCCCATCAAAACAGACCCAGTTTCCCTGTCAGTCAGTTTCTCCCATCAGGGATTTTTCACAACCTCTTATCTTTCTCCATCAGAGGGCAGAGAGATTGAAAACAACAATCACAGAAAACTAACCAATCTTATCACATGGACCACAGTCTTGTCTAACACAATGAAACTATGAGCCATGATGAGTAGGGTCACCCAAGATGGATGGGTCATGGTAGATTGTTCTGAAAAAACGTGGTCCTCTAGAGAAGGGAATGGCAAACCACTTCATTATTTTTGCCTTGAGAACTAACGCCATGAACAGTATGAAAAACAAAAAGATAGGACACTGAAAGATTAACTCCCCAGGTCAATAGATGCCCAATATGCTATTGGAGATCAGTGGAGAAAAAACTCCAGAAAGAATGAAGAGGCAGAGTCAAAACACAAACAGCACTCATTCGTGGCTGTGATTAGTGATGGAACTTAAATCTAATCCTATAAAGAGCAATATTGTCACAGGTGAAATCCATTCAGTTCTCATGACCAAAAAGATGGAAAACAAAGACACCAAACAGAAGTGAAATCATAAGATTATAAACTATTTTACATTTCCTCTTTGTATACATATATGCCTTCATATTACAAATCTAAAAATAAATCTTTCCCTGGACTCCCTAAAAAAAAAAAAAGCAATATTGCATAGGAATATGGAATATTAGGTCCATGAATCAAGTTAAATTGAAAGTGGTCAAACAGGAGATGACAAGAGTGAATATCAACATTTTAGGAATCAGCAAACTAAAATGGACTAGAATGGGTGAATNTAGAATAGGTGAATTTAACTCAGATGACCATTGTATCTACTACTGTGGGCAAAAATCCCTTAGAAGAAATGGAATAGCCATCATAGTCAACAAAAGAATCTGAAATGCAGTACTTGGATGCAATCTCAAAATGACAGAATGATCTCTGTTTGTTCCCAAGGCAAACCATTCAATATAATGGTAATCCAAGTCTATGCCCCGACCAATAATGATTTCTAGACTTACTACTAAGCTACTGTGAGCAAGAAAGTGTGGTGTGTAAAAGAAGAGACAAAGAAATCAACATAGTAGAGCCTTGAAAAAAAGACCACAAAAATATAGTCAAATAATCTTTGAAAAAGAAGCAAAGGCATATAGAATAAAAGTAGTCTTCTCAAAATGGTATCAGAGCAAGTGGACATCCACACTACAAATCATAACAATAATGATAGCCTAAACACAAACCTTATCTTTCACAAACTTCAACTCTAAATAAATAACAGACATAAAGTAAAGTGAAGGTCTATAAATCTATTTCAAGATAATATAAGACCTTGGATATGGAAATAGCTTTTTAGATGCAAAAGAAAAGATATGATCTATGAAATAAATATTTGGTAGATTGTATTTTATTAAAATTGAAAATTTATGCTCAAGAAACTGAGAAGAGAGTCACATACTAGGAGAAAATGTTTGCAAAAGACATATCTGATAAAGGAATATAACCCAAAATATACAAAGAATTCTTAGAATTGAACAATAAGAAAACAAATAACCTTATTTTTTAAAAGACTGAAGACATTACAGACATCTCACCAGGGAATATTTACAGATAGAAAATAAACACATTAAAAATTGTTTCATTTTATATATCATCAAGAAACTGTAAATTGATACAATAATTAGATAATACTATGTGTCTGTTGAAATGGACAAAATCCAAACACTGATAATATCATATGCTGGTAAGGATATGAGGCAATAGAAATTCTTATTCATTTATGATGAGAGTGCAAACAGTTCTGGAAGGCAGTCTTGGGACATGTGGGCTTTTACAAAACTAAACAAACTCTTTTCATAATATCCATCAACTATGCTATTTAGTATTTATATAAACTTCGAAATATTTCCACACAAAAATCTGTTTGAGGGTATTTATAACAACTTAATTTATAATTGCTAAAACTTAGAAACAATGAAAGCGTCTATTAGTAGATAAATGCATGTATAAACTGTGATATATCTGGACAATTGGATATTATTTGGTATGAAAAATGAACTAACAAGCCTTGAAACGACATGGAGGAGACTTAAATGCATATTATTAAGTGAAAGAATTTATCTTAAAAGGCTATTTTCTATATGACCCCAAGGTATGACAACTTGGGAAAGACAAAAGTATGGAGACATAAAAAAGAGTACTGAATGCCAGAGGTTTGGTTGGGGGAGAAAAGAATAAGCAGAGCACAGATGACTTTTAGGGGTTGAAAATATTCTGTATAATATCATAAAATTGGATGTGTTTGTTCAAATTCTTAGAATTACAGCAACTGGAGTTAACTGTAATATAGATATGGACACTGGATGATTATATGTCTATTTAGGCTTTTCAGCTGTAACAAATGTCCCACACTGATAGGATATATTAGTAATGGGCGAGTCCAGGGATATGTGGGGGTAAGGTTGTATGGGAAATCTCCATACTGCCCTTCAAATTGTTACTAACCTAAAGCTGCTCCAAAAAAATAAAGTCTTAATAACAATATTCATGAGTATGTACTAAGTCTTTTCAATCCTGTCTGACTCTTTGCAACCCTATGGACCACAGCCTGCTAGGCTCCTCTGTCCATGGGATTCTCTAGGGAAGAAAGCCAGACTGGGTTTCCTTACCCTCCTCCAGGGGATCTTCCTGCTCCAGGAATGAAACCTGTATCTTTTGTCTCCTGAACTAGTTAGTGGATTATTTAACACTAATGCCACCTGTGATGCCTAATAACAATATAATACAAAACAAAACAAACAAACAAAAAAAAACTACCAGAACCAATCTTATAGAAACACCTAAACCATTTCGGATTTAGTCACCAGATTCTCCTGCAATAGGTTGCAAGAAAATCTTCTATTGTTTAGCAGTGAAAGCAACAAAGTCACTTCAAAATACACTAAAGTTTTTTTCTTTTCTTTCTTTCTTTCTTCTTCTTCTTTTTTTTTTAATAACCAGAGCTTGACTTCCAAGGATATCAACATTACCAAAGACTTTTTATGACCTGGAGAAGGATAATTAGTAAACTCCAAATTGGACTTTCTATCTAACTTAAGGAGAGAAGATAAGAAACAAGTTTAAAGATTATAGTGAAAGTGCACTAAAACCTGAGATTTAATCAGTATAGAACAGTTTTCTTCACTTTCTCAAAATTATCACCACATCAGTAGGCTTAAGCATAATTCTAGTGAACTGCAACTAAGAGAGTAAAAGACACAGCCACTAGCAGAGTTTCTTAAAGAAACCTAAAACAAGAATCAAAATAAACAAGTAAACAAAAAAAAAAAAACAAGCAAAAGCTTACAAACAAGGAAATTAGAGAAAATGAAATTTCTGACATGTACAGCTATAGAAAACAGGAAATAAGGCCCAATTCCTAGCCAAATTAACATGCAAATCCACATTGAATGTCAAATAATGTCAGTTTCTAATAATTGATACATCTTGTTGATCATTCAACAGAAAATTACAAAGCATGCTGAAAATTAAGCCAAAAAAAAAGGGAGGGGGTGGAATTCAGAGTGAAGAAGCAAAGCAAACATTAAAACCAGACTCAGATAAACCACAAATTTTTGAATTGGTAAACAGAGAACTTAAAATAACTGATGGATCAAAATTCAGAAGGTTTGGTCAAGATGGTAGAATTAGAAGACCCTGAACTCATCTCCTCCCTCAGTCACATTAAAAGTAAAAGTTATAGAGCAATTATTATTCTGATATCTAACACAAAAGATTTTCCATAACTGAAGGTATAAAGAAGGAACCACAGCAACATGGGTAGGTACAGCAGAGATATAGTGTACTCAAAACCCACATTCAGGGGTAGGCAACTCACAAAAAAGAAGGTAACCAGAATTGTAAAAGCTGTCCCCAGGAAATGAGAATTTGAGCCCCACATTGACTGGCAGCTCTGGAGTTCTTCCCTAAATGAGTCTTGCATCAAATAAGTCCTCAGAATGCCAGAATGTCCTGACTTTGAGGGCCAACAGGGCTTGCTTTAAAACCCAGAGCACAAAAGATATTCCACTCTTAAAAGGGGCAGGGCAGTGCTAACAAACTCTGAGACCCAGCACAGAGACAGCCATTTTAAATGTTCTGAACAAGACCTGCTTGCTCTCAGAGAGGCAGGAGGTCCCGGGGACGAGGCCTTAGGGCATACCTGCTGGTGCTAACCATTTTTGGAGCTTGTTCTATCCTGCGGGTGCTGGTAGCTCATGGAAAGCACCATGTGGACTCCTCCGTCTGACTTCCCTGGTGGTTCAGATGGTAAAGAATCTGCCTCCAATGTGGGAGCCATGGGTTCGATTCCTAGCTTGAGAAGATCCCTTGGAGACATAATGGCAACTCACTCTAATATTCTTTTCTGGAGAATTCCATGGACAGAGGAGCCTAGTGGGCTACAGTCCATAGGGTGGCAAAGAGTCAGACAGACTAAGTGAGTAACACTTTCTCTTTTCCTCTTCACTACTATCACCAAGATATAACCTTGTACACCAGCTAATGCCAGGACCCCAAGACACAAGTAGTCAGTCTTCTGGGGACCCCATCCTGCCCACCATGAGAATGGCATCAGCCCTTCCTCCAGGTGTCCTAACCAGATTTTTTGTTTTGTTTTGCTTTGTTTTTGTTTGTTTGTTTTTTCATGATAGCCCTACTCCCAGCAGGATAACAGTCCCAGGACTTTCAAGGCTATGGCTGCATCTACCAATAAGCCAGCACTAGTCCCAGGAACCTAGACCCATAGCCATGCACCAAGACCATCATCCCATCCACTGATTGGCTGGCATTAACCCCAGAATCACTGAGATCCTGCATCCAGCCATGCCAGGACTCAACACTGTCAACCAACTGGCAGAAACTAACTCCATAAATCCTGGGCCCTACAGCCAGCCACAGTGGAACTGGTCTTACCCAAAAGCAGGTTACCACCAGCCCCAGGACTCCTCAGGCAAGGCAACCAACTCCTTAGTAAGGTCTTGGTCACCAAAGACTGATAGTCTCTGCACAAGGCAGAATATGAAAGTCAACCAGGCCAAGGACTAAACCCAGCTACCAACACACCATGGTAGTCAGCCCTACCACAACAGAAGGCCCAACCCAGCCCACACAAGGTCCATGTTAGATTATAAACTCTGGTGACCAGAGGGGAGTATGTTACTAGGTCTTATAGGACATCTTTCATATGCGTCTAATTCTACAAACTGGGAAATGTAACCAACTAACCTAATACATACAAACAAGACAGAGAATCAGGCAAAATTAAGTGGTGAAATAATATGTTCCAAAGGAGTAAGATAAAGCCCCAGAAGAAGAAACAAGTGAAGTGGTGTAAACAATCTATCCCAATAAAGAGTTCAAGGTAATGATCATAAAGATGCTTAACAAACTCAGTAGAAGAATGGATGAACACAATAAAAAGATTAACAGAGTTAGAAAATATAAGGAAGAATCAAACAAAACTGAAGAAAATAATAACTGAAATAAAAATACACAAGAAGGATTCCAAATTAGATTAAACATTATGAAGAATGGATCAGTGACTGGAAGACAGACAAACAGAAATCACTCAAGCTGAACAACAACAAAATAAAACAAGTACTAAAAAAGGAGAGTTTGAGTCCTCTGAGGCAACATCAAATGTACAAACTATTGCTTTATAAGGCTCTCAATACAAAAAGAGAGAAAGTGGCAGAGAAAACATGCAAAGAAATAAAAGCCAAAAATTTTCTAAACCTAGGAAAGAAAACAGAAAGGCCCAGAATACACAGAGTCCCAAATAAGATTAATCCAAAGAGGCCAAAACAAAGACTCTTTAAAATAAACTGGCAAAAATTAAATGAAACAAAAATAAATCATAATAAAATAAATAACAACAATAATATAAATAATAAAATAAAAATAAAGAGAGGCCACTAAAGCAGAAAGATAGAAGCAACTAGATATGTACAGTGAAACTCCTAAAATTACCAGCTGATTTTGCAGCAGATACTTCACAGATGAGAAGAGAGTTGCAAAGTGTATTTAAAGTGATGAAAAAGGCTACAATCAAAACAAACAAGTGAACAAACAAAAAATACCCAGCAAGGTTATCATTCAGATTTTAAGGAGAAATAAATTCTACAGGCAAACAAAANTAAATTGTCTCCACAAGAAATATCCAAGGGATTTCTCTGAGAAGAAAAGATGACAATAAGAAACATGAAAATAACAAAAAGAAAAATTTTATTGATAAAGAAAATACACAGCAAATGTAGATCACTTATAAAACCAGTAGGAAGATTAAAAGAGAAAAGGAATAAAATAATGTATATCCATAATAAGTAGTTACAGACTAAAACAATACAAAAATATGTAAAATAAAACAGTAAAAACAGTGAAGGGGAGTAAAAATACAGGATTAATAGCATATTTTAGAACTTAAGCTTGTATTCTTAGTTGCTCAGTCATGCCCAACACTTTATGACACAACAGACTGTAGCCTGCCAAGCTCCTCTGTCCATGGAGTTTCTCCAGGCAATCAAACTCGAATGGGTTGCCATGTCCTCCTCCGGGGGATCTTCCCAACCCAGGGATCAAACCCAGGTCTCCAGCATTGCAGGGGGTTCTTTACCGTCTGAGCTAAGGAAGCCCAAGAATACTGCAGTGGGTAGCCCATCCTTTCTCCAGGGGATCTTCCCAACCCAGGAATCAAATCAGGGCTCTCCTGCATTGCAGGTGGATTCTTTTACCAGATGATCTACCAGAATTTAATACATCAACAAATTGCAGCAATATATGTATGTATGTGTATACATAAATAAGATACTGTATATAAACCCTGTGGTAGCCACAAACTAAAAACCTGTAATAAACACACATGCTAAAAAAAAAAACAAAGAAGAAAATAATCCAAACATNACATGCTAAAAAAAAAACAAAGAAGAAAATAATCCAAACATAACACTAAATAATTTCATCAAATAAAAAATGGAGTAAAAGGAACTAAAGGGACAAAAAGTGAAATTCTAAAACAACCTGAAAATAATTAACAAAATGACAATAATCATATACCTATAAATAATTGCTTAAAAAGTAAATAGTTTTTAAATGTTCCAATTAAAAGACATAAAGTGGTTGAATGGACACAAATAGAGGACCCACATATATACTGCCTGCAAGAAACTCACTTTAGCTCGAAACTAACATAAGCTGCAGGTGAAGGGATGGAAAAAGACATTTCATGAAAATGTAAACAGATAGCTGGAGTGGTAGTGTTTATATCATACAAAGTAGAATTTGAAACAAAGACTATGAAACAAAAGACAAAAGAAACATTACATAATGATAAAAGGATTGATTCAAAGAGAAGATATAACAGTTGCAAATATATATATACACACCCAACATAGGAGCACCTATATATTAACAAACATGAAGAAACACAAGGTATCACAATAATAGTAGGGACTCAAATACCCCACTTACATCAACGGACAGTTCATCCAGATAGAAAATCAGTAAGAAAACCCTGAACTTAAATGACGTTAGGTTAGATAAGTTTAATAGATATACATAGAATATTCCATCCAAAAGCAGCAGAATAGCATAACATTCAAAGGCTTATGGGCCATTCTCCAGGATACAGTCATCGAGACAGTATGGTACTGGCACAAAGACAGAAATATAGATCAATGGAACAAAACAGAAAGCCCAGATATAAATCCACACACCCATGGACACCTTATCTCTGACAAAGGAGGCAAGAATATACAATGGATTAAAGACAATCTCTTTAACAAGTGGTGCTTGGAAAACTGGTCAACCACTTGTAAAAGAATGAAACTAGTTCACTTTCTAACACCATACACAAAAATAAACTCAAAATGGATTAAAGATCTAAACATAAGACCAGAAACTATAAAACTCCTAGAAGAGAACATAGGCAAAACACTCTCTCACATAAATCACAGCAGGATCCTCTATGATCCACCTCCCAGAATGCTGGAAATAAAAGCAAAAATAAACAAATGGGATCTAATTAAAATTAAAAGCTTCTGCACAACAAAGGAAACTATAAGCAAGGTGAAAAGACAGCCTTC
>SJYQ01005485.1:327905-357947 GCA_006410935.1 Redunca redunca
CATCCCTGTGCACCAGCCACAAGCATCCTGTATCGTGTATCGAACATATACTGGCAATTCGTTTCTTATCTGATAGTATACATGTTTCAATGCCATTCTCCCACATCATCCCACCCTCTCCCTCTCCCACAGAGTCTAAAAGTCCATTCTATACATCTGTGTCTCTTTTGCTGTCTCGAATAGAGGGTTATCATTGCCATCTTTCTAAATTCCATATATATGTGTTAGTATACTGTATTGGTGTTTTTCTTTCTGGCTTACTTCACTCTGTATAATAAGCTCCAGTTTCATCCACCTCATTTTCAAATTCTTGGAGAATATGATATTGGGAAAGGGGGCAACAGAGGATGAGATGGTTGGATGTCATTGCCAACTCAATGAACATGAGTTTTAGGACACTGTGGGAAATGTCAAAGGACAGGGAAGCCTGGCCTGCTGCAGTCCATGGGGTTGCAAAGAGTCAGACACAACTGAGCAACTGAATAAAAACAATGGTATTGTCCATGTAGTAATAACACCTTTTACTTATAGCATTAAATTAAGAAGATAAATCAAGATCATACTTTAAGTTTTTGAAATTGTCAAATGGCAGTGGAGGGGGAAGAAAAGAGCTCAATAGAAGGAACATACATGGGAAAAATCTTAATTGTTAAGTACACAGGAGAATTATAGGTTTTTTTAAAGTAGAAAAAACATAAAAGAGACTACATTCTTAGAAACAGAAGAGTAAACATTTAAAACAAAAGTGTTAAATTAAAAATATTAAAAGTATTAATAGTATACTCAGCAACAGATATTTCATATCAGTTAAACATATTTGTCTAATCCAGTGTTTCTAAAAGAAAGAAATACATCTGTCACCAAAGAACCTAGACATGAACATTTCTTGTCTTAGATCAAACCAATAAACAGATATCTTTTAGTATTAGACTTGATGATATGCCACCTAAACACTGTAGGTGATCATAACACATATTAAACTGAGAGATTTCTTGGGATTGTATACTTAGGAGTTATTTCAGGAACACTTAAGTTTGGATACCTATTATATCTGTGCCAGGCATTGTTGCTGGGACATATGAATGGGAAACACAAGTGCATACGTACATACACACACACACCTATGTCCTAGTGAAGCTTACATTTTAGAAGAAAAGAATCATATATGGAAAGAAGATAGATAAACCATGATGTGTTTGAGATCATCAAGACAGAATCAAATTAGATAGGCAAGATACTGGACAAGAGAAACCATGGAAACACTGTGTGTAGCGTGGTGTAATAAAAAAAAAAAAACAGTGAACAACAAGACAGAAGAGGTAATCAGAGAGTGGGAGGAAATAAAAAAGATGGCCATGCCATAAGATTAAAAGGAGGAAAATTTCAGACAAAACTGTGATATACTGGTCAATCTTACCAAAAGCTGTAGATAGGTCAAAGTAGACAAAGACTGAAAAAGATCATTGATAAGAGCAGAATATGAGAGAGAGGGAATGGTAATGCAGGCTAATGAGGAATTTGTTATTCCTAGAACCTTGATAGCAAGTCATTCTACACAAGAGAGTAGCAAATTATACTTGAATGATGATAAGCACAGGTATGTTACAAAACTGGATCATAGTATGGGAAAAATAAGTAAATACATGAATCAAATATTACCCCAAAGAAGAGATTTAAAAAGCTCAGTCAGTTAGTTCAGTTACTCAATACTATCCGAATATTTGTGACCACATTGACTGCAAAATGTCAGGCTTCCTTGTCCCTCACCAACTCCTGGAGGTTACACAAACTCATGTTCATTAAGTTGGTGATGCCATCCAACCATCTCATCCTCTGCCCTTCCCTTCTCCTCCTGCCTTCAAATTTCTCAGCATCAAGGTATTTTCCAGTGAGTCAGTTGTTCACATCAGGTGGTCAAAGTATTGGAATTTCAGCTTCAGCATCAGTCCTTCCAGTGAATATTGAGGACTGTTTTGCTTTAGCACTGATTGGTTTGATCTCTTGGCAGTCCAAGGGACTCGAGAGTTTTCTCCAACACCAAAGTTCAAAAGCATCAATTCTTCGGCACTCAGCTTTCTTTATAGTCCAACCCTCACAACCATACATGACTACTGGGAAAATATAGCTTGGATCAGATGGACCATTGTCGGCAAAGTATTGTCTCTGCTTTTTAATATACCATCTAGGCTGTCATAGCTTTTCTTTCAAGGAGCAAGCATCTTTTAATTTCATGGCTGCAGTCACCATCTGCAGTGATTATGGAGCCCAAGAAAATAAAATATGGCACTGTTTCCATTGTTTCCCCATCTATTTGCCATGAAATGATGGGACCAGATGCCATGATTTTACTTTTGTGAACGTTGAGTTTTAAGGCAGCTTTTTCACTCTCCACTTTCACTTTCACAAGAGGTTCTTTAGTTCTTCACTTTCTACCATAATGGTGGTATCATTTGCATATCTGAGGTTATTGATATTTCTCCAGACAATCTTGATTACAGCTTCTGCTTCATTTGGCATGGCATTTTGCATGATGCAGTCTTCATATAAGTTACATAAGCAGGGTGACAATATACAGCCTTGGCTACTTCTTTTCCAATTTGGAAACAATCTGTTGTCTCATGTCCAGCTCTAACTGTTGCTTCTTGACCTGCATACAGATTTCTCAGGAGGTAAGTCAGGTGGTCTGCTATTCCCATCTCTAAGAATTTTCCACAGTTTGTTGTGATCCACAAAGTCACAGGCTTTGGCATAGTCAATAAGGCAGAAGTAGGTGTTTTCTTGAAACTTTCTTGCTTTTTTGATGATCCAACGGATATTGGCAATTTGATCTCTGGTTCCTCTGCCTTTTCTAAATATTGTTTGAATATCTGGGAATTCACAGTTCACATACTGTTGAAGACTAGCTTGGAGAATTTTGAGCTTGAGATAAGTGCAATTAGGGGTACTTTGAACATTCTTTGGCATTGCCTTTCTTTGGGATTGGAATGAAATCTGACCTTTTCCAGTCCTGTGGCCACTACTGAGCTTTCTAAATTTGCTGGCATACTGAGTGCACTTTCACAGCATCTTTCACAGCATCATCTTTGAGGATTTGAAATAGCTCAGCTAGAATTCCATCACCTTCACTAGCTTTGTTGGTAGTGATACTTCCTATGGCGCACTTGACTTAACATTCCAGGATGTCTGACTCTAGGTGAGTGATCACACCATCGTGATTATATGGGTCATGAAGATCTTTTTTGTATAGTGCTTGTTGGGTATTCTTGCCAGTTCTTCTTAATATCTTCTGCTTCTGTTAGGTCCATACCATTTCTGTCCTTTATTGAGCCCATCTTTGCATGAAATATTCCCTTGGTATCTCTAATTTTTCCTGAAGAGATCTTTAGTCTTTCCCATTCTATTATTTTCCTCTATTTCTTTGCATTGATCAGTGAAGAAGGCTTTCTTATCTCTTCTTGCTATTCTTTGGAACTCTGCATTCAGATGGGTGTATCTTTCCTTTTCTAATTTGCCTTTCCCTTCTCTTCTATTTTCAGCTATTTGTAAAGCCTCCTCAGACTACCATTTTGTTTTTTTTCATTTCTTTTCATTGGGGATGTTCTTGATCACTGCCTCCTGTACAATTTCAGGAACCTCTGTCTATAATTCTTCAAGCCTTCTGTCTATCAGAACTAATCCTTGAATCTATTTGTCACATCCACTGTATAATCACAAGGGATTTCATTTAGGTCATGCCTGAATGGCCTAGTGGTTTTCCCTACTTTTTTCATTTAAGTCTGACTATTGGAAAAGTAAGTTCAAGATCTGAGCCACTTTTAGCTCCTGGTCTTGTTTTTATTGACTGATTAGAACTTCTCCATCTTTGGTTGCAAAGAATAATATCAATCGAATTTCAATGTTGACCATCTGAGGATGTCCATGTATAGAATCTTCTCTTGTGTTGTTGGAAGAGGGTGCTTGCTATGACCAATCCATTCTCTTGGCAAAACTCTGTTAGCCTTTGCCCTGATTCATTTTGTACTCCAAGGCCAAATTTGCCTGTTACTTCAGGTATCTCTTGACTTCCTACTTTTGCATTCCAGTCCCCTATAATGAAAAGGATATCTTTTTTTCAGTGTTAGTTGTAGAAGGTCTTGTAGGTCTTCAGAGAATTGTTCAACTTCAGCTTCACTAGCATTAATGGTTGGGGCATCGACTTGGATTGCTGTGATATTGGATGGTTTGCCTTGAAAATGAACAGATCATTCTGTTCTTTTTGAGACAGCACCTAAGAACTGCATTTTGGAGTTTTTTGTTAACTATGAGGACTACTCCATTTCTTCTAAGGGATTCTTGCCCATAGTAGTAGATATAATAGTCATCTGAGTTGAATTTACCCATCCCAATCTCTTTTAGTTCACTGATTCATAAAATGTTGATGTTCACTCTTGCCATCTCCTGCTTGACCACTTCCAATTTACCTTGATTTATGGACCTAACATTTCAGGTTCCTATGCAATATTGTTCCTCACAGCAGACTTACTTCCACGACCTGTCACATCAACAACTGGGTGTTGTTTTTGCTTTGACTCTGTCTCTTCATTTTTTCTGGAGTTATTTCTCTACTCTTCTCCAGTAGCGTACTGGGCACCCACCAACCTGGAGAGTTCATCTTTCAGTGTCATATCTTTTTGCCTTTTCATACTGTTCTTTGGGTTCTCAAGGCAAGAATACTGAAGCAGTTTGCCATTCCCTTCTCCAGTGGGCCACATTTTGTCAGAAATCTCCATCATGACCCATCCTATTTGGGTGGCCCCACATGGGGCCAATCTATGCCTCCACTAGAGACTCCTGGGCACTCACGGGCAAGTTTGGGTCAATCTCTTGTTGGGTCACTGTCCTTTTCTTCTGGGTCCTGGTGTGCACAAGGTTCTGTTTCTGCCCTCCAAGAGTCTGTTTCCCCCCTTTGTAAGTTCTGGTGGTTCTATTTTGGGGTTGATGGAGAACTCCTCCAAGTGGGCTTATGCTACAGCCAGGTCTGCTGCACCCAGAGCCCCTGCCCCTGTGGCAGTGCATTGCTGACTCATACCTCCACAGGAGACACACACTCTAAGGCAGGTCTGGCCAAGTCGCTCTCTCTCTCTCTCTCTTTTTTTGGCAGCTTTTTAATGGCAGCTTTACCTAATTCAGAGACTATGCATGGGCAGAGACTTATCTGCACACCAGATTCCTTCTCTCAACACTATCATAACAGCATTAAGCCAAAAATCTGGTAGAAAACTATGATTTGGATTTTAAAAGCACACCTGAAAGTACTGTGAAACAGAGGGAAATAAGTATAATGTTTATTCAAAAAATCATGTCAAATTGTTATCTTGTTCAATGCTAGTTTTCAAAGAAAGAAGCATTCTATTAGAATTGAAATTAAATGGTAGATATCTGCTTTGCTTTCTAATATAATTATGAAATAAAATAAGCTATAGTGAACATGAAAAACAAAATGAGATGAATAGACACTAGATACAGGACTTCTGTCTGTCTCAGTAGATTACTCATCTCATCTCCTCCTCGAAATTATTGCATTTTTCAACACATTCCCAATATTCTTAGATGCCTGATAGTTTTATCCCACTCACTCAGGATTTAATTGAAATAGCCCCTTCTATGATGGGATTACTCTCACTAATTTATCTACATTTTATGTCTCTTCAAGTTTGTTCTAAGTTCACCTTGTTTTATTTTACTCTTCCATATTTTATTATTGTGTTTATTATCCCCCCACCCTCAAGTAGAATGTTGACTTTTGGAGAGCAATTGACTGAGAGCTCCTGTTGCTTCACATTCTCACCAGCATTTGGTTTTGCCAATGTTCTGAATTTTGGCTTTTCTAATAGTTGGAGGTCACCATTAACCCCACCATAGAGCTGCCAGAGCTTAAACAGGCCTGTGGAAACAGACTCTTGGTGGGCAAAAACAAAACCTTGTGTGCACCAGGACCCAGGAAAAAGGGGCAGTGATCCCACAAGGGACTGACCCAGACTTTCCCGTGAATGTCCAGGAAAGTTGTGGGTCAGCAGTGGCCTGGTGCAGGGTTGAGGGCCTTGAGTACAGCAGTGCATGCACAAAACCTTTTGAAGGAGGTTGCCATTACCTTCCTTACCTTTACCAGAGTATTGACTCAGGTCAAATAACAGGGAGGGAACACAGCTCCATCCATCAAAATAAAATTGGATTAAAGATTTACTGAGCATGGCTCCATCCATCAGAACAAGACCCAGTTTCCCCCACAGTCACCCTTTCTCATCAAGAAGCTTCCATAAACCTCTTATGCTTATCCATCAAAAGGCACAGAGAATGAAAACCACAACCACAGAAACCTGATCAAACTGATCACATGGACCACAGCCTTGTCTAGTTCAATGAAACAATGAGCTGTGTAGGGCCACCCAAGACAGACAGGTAATGGAGAGTTCTGACAAAATGTGGTCCCCTGGAGAAGGGAATGGTAAACTATTTCAATATTCTTGCCTTGAGAACCACATGAACAGTAAGAAAAGGCAAAAAGATAGGATGCTAGAAGTTAAATTCCCCAGTTCAGTAGGTGCCCAATATGTCACTGGAGAAGAATGGAGAAATAACTCTGGAAAGAATGAAGAGATGGATCCAAAGCAAAACCAACACCCAGTTGTGGGTGTGACTGGTAATGGATGTAAGGCCAATGCTATAAGAACAATATTGCTGGAATGTTAAGTTCATGAATCAAGGTCTATTGAATGTGGTCAAACAGGAGATGGCAAGAGTGAATATCGACATTTTAGGAATCAATGAAATAAAACGGACTGAATTGGGAAATCTAACTCAGATGACCATTATATCTACTACTGTGGGCAAAAGTCCCTTAGAAGAAATGGAGTAGCCTTCATAGTCAACAAAAGAGTCTGAAATTCAGTACTTGCATGCAATATCAAAAACAACAGAATGATCTCTGTTCATTTCCTATCACAGTAATCCAAAACTTTCACTATCACAGTAACCCAAATCTAGGCTCCAGCCAGTAAAGCTGAAGAAGCTGATGTTGAACTGTTCTATGAAGACTTTCTAGGACCAATACTGAAAAAAAGATATCCTTTTCATTATAAGGCACTGGAATTCAAAAGTAGGAAGTCAAAAACCGACAAATTTAGAATTGGAGCATAGAAAGAAGCAAGTCAAAGGCTAAAAATATTGGAGTATAGAAAGAAGCAAGTCAATGGCTAACAGAGTTTAGCCAAGAGAATGCACTGGTCATAGCACACACCCTCTTCCAAAAACACAAGAGAAGACTACACATGGACATGAGCAGATGGTCAACAAGGAAATCAGATTTTTTATATCTTTTGCAGCCAAAGATGGAGAAGCACTATACAGCCAGCACAAATAAGACTGAGAGCTGACTTTGGCTCAGATCATGAACTCCAAATTGCCAAATTCAGACTTAAATTGAATAAAGTAGGGAAAATCACTAGACCATTCAGGTATGACCTAAATCAAATCCCTTATGATTATACAGTGGAAGTGACAAATATATTCAAAGGATTAGATCTGATAGAGTATGCCTGAGGAACTATGGACAGTGGTTTCTAACATTGTACAGGATGCAGTGATCAAGACCATCCTCAATAAAAAGAAGTGCATAAAGGAAAAATGGTTTCCTGAGGAGGTCTTACAAATAGCTGAAAAAAGAAGAGAATGGAAAGGCAAATTAGAAAAGAAAAGATACACCCATCTGAATGCAGAGTTCCAAAGAATAGCAAGGAGAGATAAGAAAGCCTTCTTCAGTGATCAATGCAAAGAAATAGAGGAAAACAATAGAATGGAAAACACTAGAGTTCTCTTCAAGACAATTAGAGATACCAAGGGAACATTTCATGCAAAGATGGACCCAATAAAGGACAGAAGTGGTATGGGCCTAACAGAAGCAAAGATATTAAGAAGAACTGGCAAGAATACCCAGAAGCACTATACAAAAAAGATCTTCACAACCTAGATAACCATGATGATGTGATGACTCACCTAGAGCTAGGCATCTTTGAATGTGAAGTCGTGGGGCTTAGGAAGCATCATTATGAACAAAGCTAGTGGAGGTAATGGAATTCCAGCTGAGCTATTTCAAATCCTCTAAGATGATGGTGTCAAGTGCTGCACTCGATATGTCAGCATATTTGGAAAACCCAGCAGTGGCTACAGGACTGGAAAAGGTCAGTTTTCATTCCAATCTCAAAGAAAGGCAATGCCACAAAATGTTCAAACTACCACATAATTGCACTCATCTCACACACTAGCAAAGAAATACTCAAAATCCTCCAAGATAGGCTTCAACAATATGTGAACTTCGAACCTCCAAATGTTCAAGCTGGATTTAGAAAAGGTAGAGGAACCAAAGATCAAATTGACAGCATCCACTGCAACAACCACTTCTGCTTATTGACTATGCCTATGCTTTTGACTGTGTGGGTCATAAAAAACTGTGGAAAATTTTTAAGGAGATGTGGATACCAGAACACATTGCCTGCCTCATTGGAAATCTGTATTCAGGTCAATAAGCAACAGTTAAAGCTGGGCATGGAACAATAGACTGGTCCAATTTGGGAAAGGAGTAGTCAACGCTATGTATTGTCAACCTGCATATGAAGACTACATCATGTGAAATGCCAGGCTGTATGAAGCACAAGCTGGAATCAAGAATTTTGGGAGAAATATTAATAACCTCCCATATGCAGGTGACACCACCCTTATGGCAGAAAGAAAGCAAAGAAGAACTAAAGAGCCTCTTGATGAGTGAAAGAGGAGAGTGAAGAAGTTAGCTTAAAACTCAACATTCAGAAAACTAAAATCATGACATCCTTTCCCATCACTTCATGGCAAATAGATGGAGAAAGAATGGAAACAGTGACAGACTTTATTTTTTTTGGGGGAAGGGGCCTCCAAAATCACTGAAGATGGTGACTGCAGCCCTATAATTAAAAGGCCCTTGCTCCTTAGAAGAAAAGCTATGCCCAATCTAGACAGCATATTAAAAAGCGGAGACCTTACTTTACCAACAAACGTCTCTAGCCAAAGCAAAGCTCTGCTTTTTCCAGTATTCATGTATGGATGTGAGAGTTGGACTATAAAGAAATCTGAGCGCTGAATAATTGATGTTTTTGAACTATGGTGTTGGAGAAGACTCTTGAGAGGCCCTTGGACTGCAAGGAGACCAAACCAGTCAATCCTAAAGGAATTCAGTCATTGAATACTCATTGAAAGGACTGATGCTGAAGCTGAAGCTCCAATACTTTGGCCACCTGATGCAAAGAACTGACTCATTAGAAAAGACCCTGATGCTGGGAAAGATTGAATGCAGGAGCAGAAAGGGATGGCAGAGGATGAGATGGTTGAAATGTATCACCTACTTGATGGACATGAGTTTGAGCAAGACCTGGAAGTTGCTGATGGACAGGGAAGCCTGGCATAGTGCAGTACATGGGGTCACAAAGAATCAGATACAAGTGAATGAATGAAGTGAACTGAACTGAGAGTTTGATGGTGGTATATCACTGTTATTTTATTCTATATTCCCCTGACATATAATGTAGAACACTTTTTCATACATAACTATTTTTAAATGTACTTTTTATATAATTGGTTTGAATAAGTCAAGAATTCTCCTTTTGTACCTGAGCTTCTTGATCTTCATGAGCTGACTTGATCTCATTATTATCAATTGATAAAATCTTTAATTCTAAATTTATCTTCCTCAGTACAATCTTATAGATAAGAGCCATTTTTCTAATGCTTTAATATTTTATTGTAATCCAATTAGGAAATGTTCTTAAAACACGAACTTAATCAGATAGATCTTTTTTTTTTTTTTTCCCTTCGGATTGCCTTTCTAACTCTTAAGAAGAAGTGATGTTGGTAAAAGTTAAGTGAAATGAAATATTTTAATGCTTAATATAGTTTCTGACATGGAGTGTGTGACCATTGAGTGGGAACTTATAAACTTAGCATAGCTGTCACATCCCACATCATCATGACTTCCAACATTTTCATCATCACAATGGGGTTTTTTTACAGCTCCAAATTTTAACTTGCTAAAAAGTTTCCTGCCACAGTCTAGTCCCACTTCTTATATCATTGAGCTAAGGGTTTCATCTTTATTAATAATACATGTCATATGTCTTCGGATTCTGAGCCTTGTTCTCACATGAATCAGAATTCTGTCACGGTGTCCAGTGTGATAAGCCTTGACAGCCTCTGTGTTGCTCCTGATTCTTCTGATAGAGAAAGATGGCCCGCATACCTATTAGCCATTCCAGCTATCCATCTAACCCTCACAAAGCTACAGGTTACTTAAAACTGTCACTCATTCTTTGAGTGTTAAAGATTTTTCCACTGCTGCCTGGGAATCCTCATCAGTGTCCATCTGTTTCAGAAATTTCAGATTTATGTTCCACTGATGGAAGCTTGGGCTTCCCTGGAAGCTCAGCTGGTAAAGAATCAGCCCACAATGCAGGAGACCCAGGTCTGTTTCCTGGGTCAGGAAACTCTCTTGGAGAAAGGATAAGCTACCCACTCCAGTATTCTTGGGCTTCCTTGGTGGCTCAGACAGTAAAGAATCTTACTGAAAAGCAGGAGACCTGGGCTCGATCCCTGGGTTGGAAAGATCTGCTGAAGGAGGGCATAGCAAGCCACTCTAGCATTCTTGCCTGTAGAATCCCCATGGGCAGAGGAGACTGGTGGTCTGCAGTCCGTGGCGTTGCAAAGAGTTGGACACAACAGAGAGACTAAGCACACACAGAGATTTTCTTTATTTCAGAAAAAGTTACTTAACTGTTCTGTTTTTTCAACTCTATAACCCAATCCATGTTTCAAAGCAAACTTGGAAGGACATAGAATAATGTTCCCTACATTTCTCCTTGATTGGGCTCAAATCACATTTTCGTAATTTATTAGCTGTATAATTTTGAGCATTTACTCTCTTCTACTTTTCTCATATCTGTAAAAAGCAGATATGATATTTTCTATCTTCAAAGTTTGTGGCAAGGATTAAATGAATTTTTAGTGCTAAACTGCCCCAGTTGTGTCTGACTCTTTGCCTCCCCGTGGACTGTAGCCCAACCAGGCTCTTTGTCCATGCCATTCTCCAGGCAATACTGGAGTGTGTTGCCATGCCCTCCTTCAGTGGATCTTCCTGACATAGGGGTCCAACCCACATCTCTTATGTCTCCTGAATTGGTAGGCGAGTTCTTTACCACTAGAACTACCTGTGAAGCCCAATAGATCTGAAAGATCTTGTCAAATAATTAGAACACGAAAGAAGAAACAAGCATATCTTCTCTGGACTCTGGCTGGAACCAGAAAATACTTGCAACAACTTTTCACCTTTGTAACTTTACTTCCTCACCTCCCCCTCTTTGTTGCATGAAAGAAATGCCTCCAAACCCAGGAAAGATGGTTCTTTGGGATCTTCGACCACTGTCTTGTCAGTCTGGTGGCTTCCCCACTAAATTATCTATTCCTTGCCCCCAACAACTTGCCTTTCAATTTACTAGCCTGTTGTGCAGTGAGCAGAACAAGCTTGAACTCAGTAACACTTTCTCACTCTTATACAACCAGCCTGTAGCAATTTGTCAGCAGTATTAGTGTTCTTAGCAGTTAATTGCCTCATTGTCTCCTGCTCCAGGTAATTTGATCTCTGACTGTAATTCTCTGGATTTGCCTGTCTCTCCAAATTTTAGGGTGCAGCTTCCCTGAAATTGCAATTTTCTTATTGATCCAAGAAGAGTCACTGATTTTCAGATTATTTTACTATTTATTCTTGAAAAAAGTTGAATAATAACATATAAGGTCTTTAAATATTAGAGCTGAAACTGGAAGTTCTCTGTCATCTTTGTAAGTGGTATTTAAACATTATCTGGAAGTGATTTTTTAAAAGAAAATTTTTTAGAAGCAGTTTTAGGTTTACGGCAAAATTCAAAGGAAGTTATAGAAATTTTACCTATATCCTCTCTTCCCTCAAAACAAGTATAGTCTCACCTATTATCAACATACCCCACCAGGGTGGGACATTTGCTTAAATTGATAAACCCACATTGACACATTATAATCACCAAAATTTTAATGATTAATGTTTACTCTTGTATATTCTGTGGATTTTTGAGAGAAATAAAATGAAATGTATGCACCCTTGTGATATCATACAGAATATTTTCACTGCCCTTAAAATCCCCATGCTTTAACTATTTATCACTCTCCCTATTATTTGCAAGTATTTTATAAATAAATTTTCATACTATGGTCCTATAATTCAGCTATCATCATAAAACCAGGCACTAAAGTATTCCATTTCTGAAATGCTTCAAATTATGCATCAATTTATTTGCTGATTTATAGCTTATTTAAATCCATTCTACTTAAAAAATAATGCTCCAATGATTTAGTTTTCTGATGAATATTTTCATAAAGCATTTGTCCATTCTCATTATACAGTCATCAGAAATGTATATTTGTCATCCTGAGGCAATTTTTTTTTGACTTAATAAAAGTAAAAAAAAAATAATAAGTCAATCCCACAAATATCCTTCTAGCAAGGGTTGTACATATTTGTCTTGTTCAGATATTTTTCAAATAAAATGAAACAATTGAGGAAAACATGTTTGGATAACAGCTGCTTTCTTCAACTTGTATAGTTTGAAACAAATTGTATGCTAGAGTATTTCCCATTAATTATTCCCATTGTGTTTAAATTATTCTGAATACCCAATGCATTTTATTCTATACTCTCTCATTAAAACCAAGCAGCCAAAGTTTATGGACCATCATTTTCTATACTACATTTAATATGCAAACTAATTTTGAAAGGCATGAGACACCTGCACTACAGTTTTCAAAAGAATTTGCATAATGAATATAGTACAGACTCAAAGCTTTCCTTGTAGAGGACAATGATAGATGTGTAAGCAGTTTTGTGTGAGAGTCCTGAATAACAAAATTTGCTTTAGAGTTGAATTTCAGGGTTGAGGTAGGACAAGCAATCTATTATAGGATAAACATTTTATGTAAGCAAACATCTTATATTAAAGCACCCAAGGTTTATTCTCAGTGCAAACAAGGAACCACTTTTCTTCTATCAACAAATCTTTAGATTCTCTATTTGAATATGTGTCTGGCTCAAGCTTGAAGATAAGAGCATGTAGCCTCTGTTCAACATGGCAAGAGAAAGATCATTAAATTCTGATATAGTACTTTCTTCCCATTTAGTTTGTTGATTGTGTTTGCCATTATTAATCTCCCTGAAAATTGTATCAGATGGTTTTGTGTGTATATGATTGTGATGGACATAAATATTAATAAACAAATAACAAAATGTAACTTTATCAATAAGAACATAATCCAGTCTATAAACTTAAACAAACCTAACTTTTTGGAATAGTTCAGGAGAAAACTTTCTCTCAAAAGAGATTTGTAAAGTGATTGGCTTGTAATTCAGATTTATATTAACTCCATTTCTATAAGCACTGAATACCTGAAATAAATTATAAATAATGCCCTACATCTGACTAATGGTAATCCTAGGTAAATTATAAATTATAAGTCAGAAAAACGCTTGAGAAAACATTTTCTCTTCCAGAATAATGCCTGCATATAATATAACTTATTGATGTATTACAATTGGAGAGTCATCACAAAACAGAAGTCTATTTCCACTAGTTATCCTTAGAACCTCCAAAAATAAAATTCCCAACAAGAATACCACAATGGTCAGAAGAAGAAAAATGAAAGAATATTATTTTAGGGTTCTTACTTGATGGCAGATTGTGATGAGTTAAAGATCCATACTACAAATCGCCAGTTGATGTCAGATGCAGAATGCAGGATGCTTGGGACTGGTGCAAGGAGAGGACCCAGAGGGATGGCATGGGGTGGGAGGTGGGAGGGGATTCATGTTTGGGAACGTTTGTGCACTCGTGGTGAATTCATGTCAATGTTTGGCAAAACCAATACAGTAATGTAAAGTAAACTAAAGTTAAAATAAAAATTTTAAAAGAAAAAAAAAAAAGATCCATACTATCAGCTCTAAAGAAAAAAAGAGCAAAGAGTTTGTATCGTTTCTTTTTAGAATTCACATATAAGCAATATAATACCATATTTCTCTTTCTCTGTCTGATTTACTTCACTCAGTATGACAATATCTAGGTTCATCTATGTTGCTGCAAATGACATTATTTTATTGATTTTCACTCAGCTACTTTAATCAGAGCAATACTTGCCTTAAAAATTCCATAATAACTGAACTCTTAGATTTAGAGTATGCTGATTAGACTAATTCTTTAATTAATATTTTTCTTTTGGTATTTTCTTTTTCCCATGTAAATAAAAGCACTAGTAAGAAATGTAGCAACCAAATAGTAAGTAAATAACTTAAAGATCTAAATAATTTTTCTACAGCAAATTTCAAATATTGAAATGATGAACATGAAAGAGCATTTCATGTCTGTTATCAATATTTAATCATTTCAGAATCTTTGTTTTTGTCCACCAGTCATTCAAACGAGGAAATGAACACTATCTGTCAGATCATGACACGATATTGGAGCCACTTTCATTGTACCTTCATGACTACACAGTATAGCAAAAGATTATGCTAAGTATGGTTAAAAAAAATATGGGCTGACACCATAAATATAATATTCACTTTAAATAAATAAAGATATTCTATTGAAATAGTGATAAATATCAAGTCATTTCAGATAAGTTCAGTTGCTTAGTCATCCCTGACTATTTGCGACCCCATGGACTGTAGCACTCCAAGCTTCCTTGTCTATCAACTAGCAGAGATTGCTCAAACTCAAGTCCATCAAGTAGGTGATACATTTCATCCTCTCTCATCCTCTTCTCCTTCTGCCTTCAATCTTTCCCAGCATCAGGGCCTTTTCCAGTGAGTCCATTATTTGCATCAGGTGGCCAAATTATTGGAGTTTCACTTTCAGCATCAGTCTTTCCAATGAATATTCAAGGACTGATTTCCTTTAGGATTGACTGCTTTGGTCTTCTTGCAGTCCAAGGGCCTCTCAAGAGTCTTCCCCGAAACCAGAGTTCAAAATCATCAATTTTTCATCTCTCAGCTTTCTTTATAGTTTAACTCTCACATCTATACATGACTACTGGAAAAACCATAGGTTTGACTAGATGGACCATTGTTAGCAAAGCAATGTCTCTGCTTTTTGATATGTTGTGTAGGTTGGGCATAACTTTTCTTCCAAGGAGCAACCGTATTTGGATATCATGACTGCACTCACCATCTGCAGTGATATTGGAGTCCAAGAAAATAAAATCCATCACTGTTTCCAAAGATTCCCCATCTTTTGCCATGAACGGATGGGACCAGATGCCATGATCTTAGTTTTCTAAATGCTGAGTTTTAGACCAACTTTTTCACTCTCCTCTTTCACTTTCATGAAGAGGCTCTAAAGTTTCTCTTCACTTTTTGTCATAAGGGTGTTGTCATCTGAGCATGTGAGACTGTTTATCTTTTTCCTGGCAATCTTGATTCCAGCTAATGCTTCATCCCACTGAGAATTTCACATGATGTACTCTTCATATAAATTCAATAAGCAGGGTGACAATATATAGCCTTGACGACTCCTTTCCTGATACGGAACCAGTCTGTTGCTATGTATCCAGTTCTAACTGTTGCTTCTTGAGCTGCATACAGATTTTTCACAAGGCAGGTAAGGTGGTATTCCCATCTCATTAAGCATTTTCCACAGTTTATTCTGATCCACACAGTCAAAGGAATAGGCATAGTCAATAAAAAAAAGTAGATGTTTTTTCTGGAATTCTCATGCTTTTTGATTATCCAGTGGATGTTGGAAATTTTAACTCTGGTTCCTCTAACTTTTCTAAATCCAGCTGGAACGTCTGGAAGTTCTCAGTTCACATACTGTTGAAGCCTGGCTTGAATTTTGAACATTGCTTTGCTAGCATATGAGATGAGTGCAAGTGTGCAGTAGTTCAAACATTCTTTGGCATTGCCTTTATTTGGCATTGTAATGAAAACTGACATTTACCAGGCCTGTGGCCACTGCTGAGTTTTCCAAATTTCCTGGCATATTGAATGCAGCACTTTCACAGCATCATCTTTTAGGATTTGAAGTAGCTCAGCTGGAATTCCATCACCTCCAGTAGCTTTGCTTGCAGTGATGCTTCCTAAGGCCCGCTTGACTTCACATTCCAGGATGCTTGGCTCTATGTGAGTGATCACACCACCGTGATTATCTGGGTCATGAAAATATTTTTTGTATAGTTCTTCTATTTATTCTTGCCACCTTTTCTTAACATCTTCTGCTTCTGTTAGGTCCATAAAATTTCCGTCCTTTATTGTCCAATTTTGGCATGAAATATTCCCTTGGGATCTCTAATTTCCTCAAGGAGATCTCGATTCTTTCCCATCCTATTCTTTTCCTCTATTTCTTTGCATTGTTCAATAAGGAAGTCTTTCTTATCTCTCCTTGCTCTTCTTTGGAGCTCTGCAATCAGATGGGTATATCTTTCCTTTTCTCCTTTGCCTTTCAATTCTCTTTTTTTCTCAGCTATCTTTACAGCCTTGTCAGACAACCATTTTGCCTTTTTGCATTTCTTTTTCTTGGGGATGGTCTTGGTCACTGCCTCCTGTACAATGTCACAAACCTCCATCCATAGTTCTTCAGGTGCTCTATTACATCTAATCCTTTGAATCTGTTTGTCACTTCCATTGTATAATCATAAGGGATTTGATTTGGCACATACCTGAATGGTCTAGTGGTTTTCCTTACTTTCTTCGATTTAAGTCTGTATTTGGCAATAAGGAGTTCATGATCTGAGCCACAGTCAGCTCCCAGTCTTGTTTTGCTGACTGTATAGAGTTTCTCCATCTTTGACTGCAAAGAATATAATCAATCTGATTTCAATATTGACCATCTGGTGATGTCCATGTGTAGAGTTATGTCTTATGTTGTTGGGATAGGGTGTTTGCTATGTCCAGTGCATTCTCTTGGCAAAACATTTTTAGCCTCTTTGCCCTGCTTCATTTTAACAGAGGATAATATGGGAATATAGTTATTTTCAAATTTCTTTTATGTCTGAGCAACTGTATTAGAATATCAAGTTACTCTACTGTAGTTTGGCACTGAATCTAATAGTTTGTATGTTTGGGTTAGTGAGTGGCAACTCTCATGATAGTTGTTGCATTGAATAATCATTATCCTATCACGTAGGATATCCTATTACTATTTGCATAAAATTGAAATGCCATGCCTTTTTGCACAAGAGAGAGCTTGCATCAGATTGTCCTATATTTCCCAAAGCATCAAATACTACTATTCTCATGCACCCTGTATATTGGCTTCTTTATTTTTTTGTAGTATCTTATGGCATCTTTAACATCCTGAACTTTGTAGAATTTCTATCTAAAAATGGCCAATTCTTTGTGACCCGATAGACTGCAGTGTGCCAGTCCTTCACTCTCTCCTGGAGTTTTCTCAAATTCATATCTATTGAGTCAGCAATGCTTCTTACATTACCTTATTCTATTTTATCTCCATCACTCATCTCCACTTGAATAGTATTTTTTTGAGAAAGATATTTTTACTCACCAGAGAGAAAGCAGCCAAAGAATGAGGTTTCACATACCTCTACCATGCATGTAAAAATGGTGCTTAGTATACAGTAGATATTCAACAAATATTTGGTTAAGTAATTCTTAGCTATAATCTCTAACATTTTAAGATTTTAGAAGTTTATAAGAATTTGTTAAATTTGTAATATTAATTCAATTGTTAAAGTTTGGGATCTTTTTTCAAACCCTGGAAATATATATAAAAAATGTATTAAAAATATATCAAAAAGAACCGTTCCACTCAGATGGACCACTATGTTTGAAATATTCTGATATCTTTCTGAAAAAAATAATCATTGTGTAGCCATGCCCACATACTTGGTAGTTTAAAGTAGACCAAAAAAAGATTCCCTACCTTGAAGCATCTACAAAGCAACTTAAGATATATTAATTATGCCTACAATATATTATGTGCAAATAGGCTGAAAGCCAGTTGACTTTGTCTAATTGAAAAGTAGTTTCAAGTGTATGAAAACTAGTTATAAAGATGAATATCACTAAAATTCTTGAAGATAGTTATTAGCTAGGAAACTTGAGAAAATAGAATAAAAATTCACTTTAAAATTTCAGCTAAAGAATATTAGTAATAAAAAATGTGGGCAAAATTTATGTTCAAAAAGTTTTAATCCACACATGCCAGGTAAAACTTACATACATAAAACATAAATATGTTTGCATTCATGGCCATTCTTTAAAATATCTGAGTGCAATACACAGTGATTTGCCATGTTATGTTCATATACTCAGCATGTAAAATAATTTTCAATATATTGCAATGAAGTAATTTATTGAACTTGAAAGTATATCTGTATCAGAAATAATGGAATTTTAAACAGAAACTAGGAGGCCTGAATAACTTGGAAGTGTAATATGATAGAACAAACCCTATTCCATGGCAGATCTATTTCTTTCACTTTAACCTGTGTGTTCTTCTGTTGCCAGTGTTTAGCCATACTACCTCTGCAGCTCTTGCAAAAGAAGGCTCCTATAGCTTGAAACACACAGGATAGCCCACTTTCTAGACTCAGCATTACAGGTGAGTCCTTTTTATTTATTTATTTATTTTAATTGGAGGCTAATTACTTTACAATATTGTAGTGGTTTTTACCATACATTGACATGAATCAGCCACGGATGTACATGTGTTCCTCATCCTGAACCCCCCCTCCCAACTTCCTCCCCATCCCATCCCTCTGGGTCATCCCAGTGCACCAGCCTGAGCACCCTGTCTCATCCACTGAGCCAAGACTGGCAATACGTTTCACATATGATAATATACACGCTTCAGTGCTATTCCTTCAGGTCATCCCACCCTCGCCCTCTCCCACAGAGTCCAATAGACTGTTCTATATAGATCTGTGTCTCCTTCACTGTCCCGCATATAGGGCTATCATTACCATCTTTCTAAATTCCATATATATGTGTTAGTATACTGTATTGGTGTTTTTCTTTCTGGCTTACTTCATTCTGTATAATAGACTCCAGTTTCATCCACCTCATTAGAACGGATTCAAATGTATTCTTTTTAATGGCTGAGTAATACTCCATTGTGTATATGTACCACAGCTTTCTTATCCATTTGTCTGCTGATGGACATCTAGGTTGCTTCCATATCCTGGCTATTGTAAACAGTGCTGTGATGAACATTGGGGTACACGTGTCTCTTTCAATTCTGGTTTCCTCGGTGTGTATGCCCAGCAGTGGGATTGCTGGCTCATAAGGCAGTTCTATTTCCAGTTTTTTAAGGAATATCCATACTGTATTAGTGGAGATTACTTAAAAATGTACATAGTAGCTGTACTAATTTTCATTCCCACCAACAGTGTAAGAGGGTTCCCTTTTCTCCACACCCTCTCTAGCATTTATTGCTTGTAGATTTTTGGATAGCAGCCATTCTGACTGGCATTAGATGGTACCTCATTGTGGTTTTGATTTGCCTTTATCTGATAATGAGTGATGTTGAGCATCTTTTCATGTGTTTGTTAGCCATTTGTATGTCTCCCTTGGAGAAATGTCTATTTAGTTCTTTGGCCCATTTTTTGACTGGGCCATTTATTTTTCTGAAATTGAGCTGCAGGTGTTGCTTGTATATTTTTGAGACTACTTCTTGATCAGTTGCTTCATTTGCTATTATCTTCTCCCATTCTGAAGGCTGTCTTTTCACCTTGCTTATAGTTTCCTTCATTGTGCAAAAGCTTTTAAGTTTAATTAGGTCCCATTTGCTTATTTTTGCTTTAATTTCCAATATTCTGGGAGGTGGGTCATAGAAGATCCTGCTGTGATTTCTGTCGAAGAGGGTTTTCTTATGTTCTCCTCTAGGAGTCTTATACTTTCTGGTCTTAGGTTTAGATCTTTAATCCACTTTGAGTTTATTTTTGTGTATGATGTTACAAAGTGTTCTAGTTTCAGTCCTTTAAAAGTGGTTGACCAGTTTTCCCAGCACCACTTGTTAAAGAGATTGTCTTTTCTTCATTGTATATTCTTGCCTCCTTTGTCAAAGATACGGTGGGCAGGTTGATTCCTCCAGTTCTATTCCTCTTTCTCAAGATTGCTTTTGCTATTTGAGGTTTTTTGTATTTCCATACAAATTGTGAAATTATTTGTTCTAGTTCTGTGAAAAATACTGTTGTTAGCTTGATAGGGATTGCATTGAATCTATAGATTGCTTTAGATAGTATATTCATTTTCATTATATTGATTCTTCCGATCCATGAACATGGTATATTTCTCCATCTATTAGTTTCCTCTTTGATTTCTTTCAACAGTGTTATAGCTTTCTATATATAGGTCTTTTGTTTACTTTAGGTAGATATATTCCTAAGTGTTTTATTCTTTTTGTTGCAATGTGAATGGAATTGTTTCCTTAGTTTCTCTTTTTATTTTCTCATTGTTAGTGTATAGGAATGCAAGGGATTTCTGTATGTTAATTTTATATCCTGAAACTTTACTATATTCATTGATTAGCTCTAGTAATTTTCTGGTGGTGTCTTTAGGGTTTTCTATGTAGAGTATCATGTCATCTGCAAACAGTGAGAGCTTTACTTCTTCTTTTCCAATATGGATTCCTTTTATTTCTTTTTCTGCTCTGATTGCTGTGGTGAAAACTTTCAAATCTGTTGAAAAGTAGTGGTGAGAGTGGGCGCCCTTGTCTTGTTCCTGACTTTAGGGGAAATGCTTTCAATTTTTCACCACTGAGGATAATGTTTGCTCTGGGTTTGTCATATAAAGCTTTTATTATGTTGAGGTATGTTCTTTCTATTCCTGTTTTCTGGAGGTTTTTTTTTTTTTATCATAAATTGATGTTAAAATTTTGTCAAAGTCTTTCTCTGTATCTATTGATATAATCATATGGTTTTTATCTTTCAGTTTGTTAATGTGATGTATTATATTGATTGATTTGCAGATACTAAAGAATCCTTGCATTCCTGGGATAAAGCCCACTTGGTCATGATGTATGATCTTTTCAATATGTTGTTGGATTCTGTTTGCTAGAATTTTGTTAAGGATTTTTCCTTCTGTGTTCATCAGTGATATTAGCCTGTAGTTTTCTTCCTTTGTGGCATCTTTGTCTGGTTTTAGTATTAGGGCGATGGTGGCCTCATAGAATGAGTTTGGCAGTTTACCTTCCTCTGCATTTTTCTGGAAGAGTCTGAGTAAGATAGGTATTAGCTCTTCTCTAAATTTTTGGTAGAATTCAGCTGTGAAGCCAGCTGGTCCCGGACTTTTGTTTGCTGGAAGATTTCTGATCACAGTTTTGATTTCTGTGCTTGTGATGGGTCTGTTATGATTTTCTATTTCTTCCTGGTTCTGTTTTGGAAAGTTATACTTTCTAAGAATTTATCCATTTCTTCCAAGTTGTCCATTTTATTGTCATAAAGTTGCTGATAGTAATCTCTTATGATCCTTGTATTTCTGTGTTGTCGTGATTTCTCCATTTTCATTTCTAATTTTGTTGATTTGATTCTTCTTCCTTTCTTTCTTGATGAGTCTGGCTAATGGTTGTCAATTTAGCTCTGTTGATTTTTGCTATGGTCTCTTTTGTTTCTTTTGCATTTATTTCTGCCCTAATTTTTAAGATTTCTTCCTTTCTACTAACCCTGAGGTTCTTCATTTTTTCCTTTTCTAGTTGCTTTAAGTGTAGAGTTAGGTTATTTCTTGTTTCATGAAGTAAGCCTTTATTGCTATGAACCTTCCCCTTAGCACTGCTTTTACAGTGTCTCATAAGCTTTTGGTTGTTGTGTTTTCATTTTCATTTGTTTCTATGCATATTTGATTTCTTTTTTTGTTTCTTCTGTGATTTGTTGGTTATTCAGAAGCATGTTGTTTAGCCTCCATATGTTTAACCTCCATAAATTTTTAATAGTTTTTTCCCCTGTAATTGACATCTAATCTTACTGCATTGTGGTCAGAAAAGATGCTTGGAATGATTTTAATTTTTTTGAATCTACCAAGCTGATTTATGGCCCAGGATGTGATCTATCCTGGAGAAGGTTCTGTGTGCGCTTAAGAAAAAGGTGAAATTTATTGTTTTGAGGTGAAATGCCCTATAGATATTAATTAGGTCTAACTGGTCTATTGTATCATTTAAAGTTTGTATTTCCTTGTTAATTTTCTGTTTAGTTGATATATCCATAGGTGTGAATGGGATATTAAAGTCTCACACTATTATCATGTTATTGTTAATTTCCCCTGTCATATTTGTTAGCATTTGCCTTACATATTGTGGTGCTCCTATGTTGGGTGCATATATATTTATAATTGTTATATCTTCTTGGATTGATCCTTTGATCATTATGCAATGTCCTTCTTTGTCTCTTTTCACAGCCTTTATTTTAAAGTCTATTTTATCTGGTATGAATATTGCTACTTCTGCCTTTTTTTTTTTTTTGGTCTCCATTTGTGTGAAATATGTTTTTTCCAGCCCTTCACTTTCAGTCTGTATGTGAGACTTGTTTTGAGGTGGGTCTCTTGTATACAGCATATATAGGGGCCTTGCTTTTTTATCCATTCAGCCAATCTTTGTCTTTTGGTTTGGGCTCAAGCCATTTACACTTAAGATAATTATTAATAAGTATGATCTCTTTGCCATTTACTTTGTTGTTTTGGGCTCAAGTTTATACACCCTTTCTGCGTTTCCTGTCTGAAGAAGATCCTTTAGCATTTGTTGAAGAGCTGGTTTGGTGGTGCTGAATTCTCTCAACTTTTGCTTGTCTGTCTGTAGAGCTTTTGATTTCTTCTTTATATTAGAATGAGATCCTTGCAGGGTACAGTAATCTGGGTTGTAGGTTCTTCTCTTTCATCACTTTAAATATGTCCTGCCATTCTCTTCTGGCCTGAAGAGTTTCTATTGAAAGATCAGTTGTTATCCTTATGGGAATCCCCTTGTGCATTATTTCTTGCTTTTTCCTTGCTGCTTTAATATTTGTTCTTTGTGCCTGATCTTTGTTAGCTTGATTAATATGTGTCTTGGGGTGTGTCACCTTGGGTTTATCCTGTTTGGGACTTGCTGGATTTCTTGAACTTGAGTGACTATTTCCTTTCCCATTTTAGGGACTTTTTCAGCTATTATCTCCTCAAGTATTTTCTTATGGCCTTTCTTTTTGTCTTCTTCTGGGACATCATGTTGGGGCATTTAACTTTGTCCCAGAAGTCCTTGAAGTTGTCCTCATTTCTGTTAATTCTTTTTTTCTTTTTTCCTCTCTGCTGAATTTATTTCTACCATTCTATCTTCCACCAAACTTATCCTATTTTCTGCCTTGGTTATTGTACTGTTGGTTCTCTCCAGAGTGTTTTTGATCTCATTTATTACATTATTCATTATTCACTGACTCTTATTTATTTCTTCTAAGTCCTTGTTAAACATTTCTTACATCTGCTCAATACTTGTCTCCAGGCTATTTATCTGTAACTCTATTTTTATTTTCAAGATTTTCCATCATTTTTCTATCATTATTCTGAATTCTTTTTCAGGCAGACTCCCTATCTCCTCCTCTTTTGTTTGGTTTGGTGGGCATTTATCATGTTCCTTTACCTGCTGAGTACTTCCCTGCCTTTTCATCTTCTTTAGATTGCTATGTTTAGGATGGCTTGGAGGTTCCTCCCTGTGGGTGAGGTTGGATGAGTGGCTTGTCAAGGTTTCCTGGTTAGGGAAGCTTGTGTCAGTGTTCTGGTGGGTGGAGCTGGATTTCTTATCTCTGTGGTGCGATAAAGTGCCCAGTAGTGAGTTTTGAGATATTTCTGGGTTTGGTGTGACTTTGGGCAGCCTTTATTTTGAAGCTCAGGGCTATGTTCCTGTTTTGCTGGAGAATTTATGTGATATGCCTTTCTCTGGAACTTGTTGGCTCTTTGGTGGTGCTTGGTTTGAGTGTAGGTATGGAAGCTTTTGGATGATCTCTTATCAATTAATGTTCTCTGTAGTCAGGAGTTCTCTGGTGTCTCACGTTTTGGGGTTAAGCCCCCTGCTTCTGGTTTTCAGTCTTATACTTACAGTAGCCTCAAGACTTCTCCATCCATACAGCACCGATGATAAAACATCTAGGTTAATGGTGAAAAGAGTCTACACAGTGAGGGACACCTAGAGAGCTTCACAGAGTTACATGGAGAAGAGAAGAGTGAAGAGAGAGATAGAGGTGACCAGGAGGGGAACAGGGGGGATCAAAAAGGGAGAGAGCAATCTAGCCAGTAATCAATTCCCTATGTGTTCTCCACAATCTGGAACCTTCTGAGAGGTTCACAGAGTTACATAGAGAAAGGGAGGAAGGAGATAGAGGTGACCAGGAGGAGAAAAGGGGGAATCAAAAGGAGAGAGACAGATCTAGGCAGTAATCAGTTCCCCGTGTTCTCCACAGCCCGGAAAACACATACAGATTCACAGGGTTGGGTAGAGAAGAGAAGGGGGAGGGAGGAGATAGAGATGACCTGGGGAAGAAAAAGGAGAGTCAAAAGGAGGAGACAGCAATCAAGCCAGTATTCACACTCTTAAGTGAAAATGGGTACTGAAGATTGGATTCTTAAAGGTACAAATTTGATAACAAATACCAAAAAGCAAAGATTAAAAATCTAAAGTAGATGTTACACTCACAAAAATAAATATTTAAAAAAAAGACAAAATCANAAAATGATAATAGTAAAAATATATCTAGAAATTTCTCTGGAACAGTTGTGGGCAGTGGAGTCAGTTCAGTTTCAGACAGTTCCTTGTTCCAGGTTATACTTTTCAAGATCTATAGGCCCCTTCCAATGTAGTCAGTGTTAGCTACAGGGTTTTAATCTGTTGCAACTCTCACTTCCAAGGTGGTTCCCTCTGTTTATTTTGGCTTCTTCTGTTTGCAGATCTCTTCAGTGTCTAATTTCTGCCCTGACACAAGGAGGCAAAGGTGGTCCCTTATTTAAGCTCACTTGTTCAGTGGTGCTGTGGGTAGTGAGGAACACAGCAAACAAATATCACAGACGTGTATGGGGAGTGCTGCATCCCCACTGGGTTTATGTCCGCTCAGGTGTGTATGCTTTTCCAGTCTACATTGCTCAGGCTTCAGGTTGCTCTGCAGGGAGTGGGCCCTGAGTTGTGTGCACTTCCCAGGTCTAAGTCATTCAGGTTTAAGTTCTTGGGTACTCAACAACGTTGCAGACTCAGTTGGGCCTGCGTTTTGTGCCCTTCCCAGGTCCGAGCAGCTCAGGCAACCAGGTGCCTGGCTAGTGCACTCTCCCTAGGAGCAGTGCATCTTATCACCTCCCTGCCAGCCATTTGAATTCCTGGGTGGCAGTGGGAACACCCTGTCAGGAATGCTGAGTGTCTCTTCTGGGGAGCTGATCTCTGGCTGCAACCCTCCTGGTGGATGTCAACCGTCCAGAATCCCAGGAAGTCTTGGTTAGCTACTGGAAGCCTGCTTGCAGTTTGGTAGAAGATGTCATCTCTGGGGCCAAGTTTGCCCCTTTCTGGCTCTAGCTACCACCTGTCTCCCTGCCTCCGGGGATGGGCCAGTCTGCAGCCAGCTAGCTCTTCTCTGGTATTCGCTCAGTCCTTTGTTCTGTGAGCGGTCCTAGTAGTGCCTTAGGTTAGGGCTTTTCAGGGGATAATTCTCTCTCTCTTTTTTTATTCCCTCTCTCTGGCTATCCCACAGCCTGTGTTGCTAACTCACGTTAGCTCCCTCAGATTGCTCTCAGGGTATTCAGGCCCAGTCCTTAGCCTAAGCAATGCAGTCCACACCTCCCTGTTCAGCCCTCCTCTTGCTGGTGCGGATGCGAGTGTCTGGGCAAGTTCTCTGCTGGGAGTTGCCATTAGGCACGTAATCTGTGGGTTTTATTTATTTATTTTTTCCCCTGGTTATGTTGCCCTCTGAGATTCCAAAACTCCTCACAAACCCGCCAGTAAGAGGGTTTCCTGGTGTTTGGAAACTTCTCTTCTTTTAAGACTCCCTCCCCAGGATGGGTCTCCATCCTTAACTCTTGTCTCTCTTTTTATCTTTTATATTTTGTTCTACCTCCTTTTAAAGACAATGGGCTGCCTTTCTGGGTGTCTGGTGTCCTCTGCCAGTGTTCAAAGGTTGTTTTGTGGGATTTGCTCAGCATTCAAGTGATCTTTTGATGAATTTGTTGGGGAGAAAGTGGTCTTCCCATCCTATTCCTCCACCATCTTAAGACCGCCCCTCCTGCAGGTGGGTTCTTTACCACTAGTGCCATCAGAGAAGTCCTACTGAAGATCTTTATATAATTTCTATTTTTTATATATTGGTGATTCAAATTTAAAGATGTAAAGTTTTCACTAAAATTATTTTACATGTATATATGTGTATACATGTCTATAAATTATTCTTTTATTTTTTAATTGAATGTCCTTAAATATTGTTTGAATTTAAAGGCCAAGTAAAATAGTTATGTATTTTTGCCAGGATGTATATATTTAGATAATTTTCATGATCAAAACTATTTGAATGATACAATTCAAAGCCATAGGGTGATAGTAGAATTCTACAACAAATATTTGACTTTTCCTATAGAAGAAAGCATAGTAATATACCTGAGCGAAGTGGTAAAACAAAGTATTTGTCAATACAAGTATTTCTTAATTGAAACCAAAATTTAATTAAAAGGATGCTAAAACAGTTACTAAATTCTTAATGAAAATCCTGGAGATTTTAAGCATAATCAAATGAAAAGGGGAAAATTAAAAGTGACTTTACTTAAATATAAACGTTACACCTTTGGCATGCAAATTGAGCTTAGTCACTTGGGTTGCCTTTGAATCAAAAATAATTTTTAAAATTAACTGCTTCAAACGTTTGTGTTTCTTTCACTTAAGTAAAAGTTCTGATTGGATTCTAACTCAATACAAAGTAAAGTTTAGCCAGAGTAAACAAATAATACAATAAAGTCTTTGAGGAAAGAAGGAATTTGGAAATGGGACCAAAAGTTTTCAAGGTATTGAAATAAAAGACAAGATAATTTAGATGAATATCTGACTAAAAACATTGAGCTTAGGGGCTTGGGTAGAATCCTTGGCTATTAACAGTAGGAAAAAACAAGATGTTTAAGCAGCAATAAATAACTATAATTAGTATTGCCAGTTTTGTGAAAACCTAATTTATTATGAAGAGAAGGAACCATCTCTAAAATATTTATCCATATTTATCTTTCTTGTTCAGTGCTAAGCTAATTTATTCTGAATAAAAACAAATATAATAATATTCTAATAAAATAGTTATATAGAATGGTGATACATTAAAGGCAGGAAATAATATAGGGTTGGACAAATAAAAGATGGTTAAAAATACCAGCAAAAGAAGAAGTGAGAGCTAAATGTAAGAAGGAGCGATATCTATTCTCAGTTCAGTTCAGTCGCTCAGTCGTGTCGGACTCTTTGCGACCCCATGAATTGCAGCACGCCAGGCCTCCCTGTCCATCACCAACTCCCGGAGTTCACTCAGACTCACATCCATCAAGTCAGTGATGCCATCCAGCCATCTCATCCTCTGTCGTCCCCTTCTCCTCCTGCCCCCAATCCCTCCCAGCATCAGAGTCTTTTCCAATGAGTCAACTCTTCACATGAGGTGGCCAAAGTACTGGAGTTTCAGCTTTAGCATCATTCCTTCCAAATAAATCCAGGGCTGATCTCCTTCAGAATGGACTGGTTGGATCTCCGTGCAGCCCAAGGGACTCTCAAGAGTCTTCTCCAACACCACAGTTCTAAAGCATCAATCCTTCAGTGCTCAGCCTTCTTCACAGTCCAACTCTCACATCCATACATGACCACAGGAAAAACCATAGCCTTGACTAAGGAGACCTTAGTTGGCAGAGTAATGTCTCTGCTTTTGAATATGCTATCTAGGTTGGTCATAACTTTTCTCCAAGGAGATACCGTCTTTTAATTTCATGGCTGCAATCACCATCTGCAGTGATTTTGGAGCCCCAAAAAATAAAGTCTGACACTGTTTCCACTGTTTCCCCATCTATTTCCCATGAAGTGATGGAACCGGATGCCATGATCTTCGTTTTCTGAATGTTGAGCTTTAGGCCAACTTTTTCACTCTCCACCTTCTCTTTCATCAAGAGGTTTTTTAGTTCCTCTTCTCTTTCTGACATAAGGGTGGTGTCATCTGCATATCTGAGGTTATTGATAATTCTCCCGGCAATCTTGATTCCAGCTTGTGTTTCTTCCAGTCCAGCGTTTCTCATGATGTACTCTGCATATAAGTTAAATAAGCAGGATGACAATATAAAGCCTTGATGTACTCCTTTTCCTATTTGAAACCAGTCTGTTGTTCCTTGTCCAGTTCTAACTGTTGCTTCCTGACCTGCATACGTATTTATTCTATCTCTATGTAATGTGATATCAAATAATATTCTAGAATTATAAAATACTTACAAAACTACAGAATTTCCCAGACACAAATTTCTTGAAATTATGTAATCTGTTTTATGGGCAATGTTTATATAAGAGAATGAGTAATGGAAGCAAGGACTTCCCTCATAGCTTCGTCCATAATGAACCTGCCTGCAATGCAGGGGAACTGGGTTCGAAACCTGGGTAAGAGAAAGTAAAAGAAAACCACGAAAGCAATTGTTTACAATAGACATTTTAGAACAGATGAAAATAATAATGGTAAATCATGAGGATTCCATTATCTAATATTCATTAAAGGAAAAAAGTAGAGTGTAGAAAATACAAAGTTCTTCTTTTGAAAGATTTTTGCAGAGGTATTTAAATTTCTTCAGAAAAGTTAATTGTGTCTGTCTAATAGGTAAGTGGAGATTATTCTATATCAGACAGGGACATTTGGTGATTTGTAGAAAAAAACAGTACTTTGTGTTTATAAGTTTCTGGTGGTGGTATGAGTGCTCAGTCAGTTCTCACTCTTTGCGACCCCATGGACTGTGGACCATCAGGCTCCTCTGTCCATGGTGGTTCCCAGACAGGACTACTGGAGTGGGTTACCATTTCCTTTTCCAGGGAATCTTCCTGACCCAGGGATAAAAGCAGCATATCTTGTATCTCCTGCAATGGCAGGCGGGGTCTTTAACTGTGCCACATGGTAAGATTTTTAAGTTATTACTGAGAACCATTTGAATGCAGAGTTCCAAAAAATAGCAAGGAGAGATAAGAAAGCCTTCCTCAGTGATCAATGGAAAGAAATAGAGGAAACCAATAGAATGAGAAAGACTATAACTCTCTTCAAGAAAATTAGAGATACCAAAGAAATTTTCATGCAAAGATGGGCACAATAAAGGACAGAAATAGTATGGACCTAACAGAAAGACCAACCTAGATGGCATATTCAAAACCAGAGACATTACTTTGCCTACTAAGTTCCGTCTAGTCAAGGCTATGGTTTTTCCTGTGGTCACGTATGGATGTGAGAGTTGGACTGTGAAGAAGGCTGAGCACCGAAGAATTGGTGCTTTTGAACTGTGGTGTTGGAGAAGACTCTTGAGAGTCCCTTGGGCTGCAAGGAGATTCAACCAGTCCATTCTGAAGGAGATCAGCCCTGGATTTATTTGGAAGGAATGATGCTAAAGCTGAAACTCCAGTACTTTGGCCACCTCATGTGAAGAGTTGACTCATTGGAAAAGACTCTGATGCTGGGAGGGATTGGGGGCAGGAGGAGAAGGGGACGACAGAGGATGAGATGGCTGGATGGCATCACTGACTTGATGGATGTGAGTCTGAGTGAACTCCGGGAGTTGGTGATGGACAGGGAGGCCTGGCATGCTGCGGTTCATGGGGTTGTAAAGAGTCAGACACGACTGAGTGACCGAACTGAACTGAACTGAAGGGAACATTTCATGCAACGATGGGCTCGATACAGGACAGAAATTGTATGGACTTAACAGAATTATACGATATTAAGAGGTGGCAAGAATACATAAAAGAACTATACAAGAATGATCTT
>SJYQ01005485.1:363942-377953 GCA_006410935.1 Redunca redunca
GTGTTGGAGAAGACTCTTGAGAGTCCCTTGGACTGCAAGGAGATCCAACCAGTCCATTCTGAAGGAGATCAACCCTGGGATTTCTTTGGAAGGTATGATACTAAAGCTGAAGCTCCAGTACTTTGGACACCTCATGCGAAGAGTTGACTCATTGGAAAAGACTCTGATGCTGGGAGGGATTGGGGGCAGGAGGAGAAGGGGACGACTGAAGATGAGATGGCTGGATGGCATCATGGACTCGATGGACGTGCGTCTGAGTGAACTCTGGGAGTTGGTGATGGACAGGGAGGCCTGGCGTGCTGCGATTCATGGGGTCGCAGAGTCGGATACGACTGAGCAACTGACCTGAACTGAACCAAGATTAATTTGTGGGCATGGATACAATTGTGACACAATTCATGATTACTTGGCATACCGTGAATGATCTCTTAAAATAAATTGAAGAAGTACATTAATCATAAAGAAAAAAATATATACCATATTTATATACAGTAAGAAGGGTGAAATTCAAGGGGAAAAAAAAGAGAAAAAATAGCACGAGTTACAGGGCTTAGGACAAAGAAAGGTGTAAATAAGTACTAAAAGTGTATCTAGGCAATATGGACAAATAAATGTGATTCAAAGTTTATGAAGAAAAAAATTAAATTGGTTTTATGAGGCTTCATGAAATTTGTCACCAGGACACTGCTAATTGATTTGCGCATCAGAGGGACCATTAGGAAACTGTGTCCATAATGGAAAACTCAGCTCTGATATTAATAGGCATAAAAATACATGGAAAAATGCAAAAATAGTTGAAAAATAAGAGTGAGTTAGTTAAAATAAGTGGATTCAAATCATGGGAAGTTTTACATCATGATCTTAAAAGACAGTCAACTCCATCAAGCTACTCATAGAACTTGACTTCGTGATGAGATTCAGCACTAAAACAAAAGAATCCAGGATTGAGGAATAGAGCAATGACTGGAAATCAGGTAGTCTTGACTGTTGTGGGCTATGGTAAGGTTGGGTTGGAAGCAAATTGCCTGAATGCTGTTGTAATTCAGTATCATGATCAGCCTTACTGACACAGCATGGCGCTCAGCCATGTCTGACTGCTCTCAACCCCGTGGACTGTAGCCCACCAGGCTCCCCTGTCATGGGGTTCTCCAGGCAAGAATACTGCAGTGGGTTGCCATTTCCTACCCCAGGGGATCTTCACAATCCAAGGACTGAACCCACGTCTCCTATGCTGACAGGCAGATTCTTTACCAGTGAGCCAACTCGGAGGCCACCTCTAATATTATCACAGGTGTGAAGACCGTTTCTTACCCAGAGGTCACCCCTCTGGTATATGCAGTACTGTTTTTCCCTTCAGGCTACCATCTATTCACATGTTTTTTTCTTGCACTGCACTCTGAGCTTTTTGAAGTGGAAATGTCTATCACTAACCACACATAGTCACTAGCATTAAACCCAGGAAATAGTAAGCCCTCATAGCATAAATATTTTTGAATGAACTTTTAAAATGTTTGAATAAATTAACATAAAAATAAGGTCAGATTTCAGGTTACTTACGTTCAATTTTTGTAGCATACATAATTGCTAGTTTTGAGGGAGTCTTTTTTTAAATATTTCTGACCAAATCCTTCAGACTATTATCTGCCAACCAATATAATAGTGAAATTAGTCTATCCTTATCCATGCTGTAAATTTATGTCACCAAAACTGAAGAATTTAGACAAATACTAAAGTTTGATGATTTCTGAGACTTCACTTGGCTACTCATAAACTTACAGCAGCATTATAAATTACAAGAGATTACAAAATGTCTCATCTTTTTATCCAAGAACTAAAGCAGAGTCACATGCAAATACTCCTCCAATTAGAGAAGAACCTTGTAACTATCAGTATGATCTCTAACTCATCTCTCTTAACTTCTTGCACTTTTAATATTATGTTATATAGCTATGCTTTTTTCTCACAATACTGCAGTTCTTTAAATGCAGGAAATGTAATTTATATGTGCAATAGCCACCTAAACCAGCATTATATACCCTAAAGATGCTCTTTTATTAAAATTGTGACCAGTTCTTTGCTCATAATTTCTAGTTGATTTTAAACAAAGTTTATAATGCCAAAGACCTCTTTGGAGCCAAATCACAGCCTTAATTTCTCTACATACATCAAAATAAACATTGAATCATGTTTCTCCTATTTCTAACAAGTGTCTTTACCAATATATCCATTTTGACCATCATCTAGTTCCCCTGCTGTTTCCTTTTGAAAGTTTCTCCAATTGATTTTATTTGCATTAAAATTCTATGCATTTTTATTATTTTCCTTATGGAATGTATAACAAATTTTATGATATGTTCCATTGGTTATCCTCTTCTTAGACCATATGAAATTTCATTTCTGCCCACAAAAAGCAGATAACAAAGTCATCATGGTATCCATAGGACCTAGATTGTCTGTGACAGCTGACAAGCTAACTCTGAGCAGGTTTCAGAGAGGAGGTTATATATCATATTAGTATGATGTAATCATTGAGTGAGAAAGTTGATGCTAAAAATTACATGTGATAAGCCTGTCTTCTTTTACTAGATCATAAGCACTTCAAGACAAGGAGAATACAGGCTTTATTGTTTTCATTTCCTATCATTCATGAGTCAGCACTTGGGATACAAAGGTGTATTAGCAAGTTTGTTACATGAAACAAACTAAGAATATGCAGGAGGTTGTACCATGAAGAAATTTGTATGACAAGTAAAGAGTGTAATTGACAATGGACTACAAGCCAGAAAAGAAAAGAGATTCATAAAAGAATGTGGCTGCATTATACAGTGCTGCAAAAAAATTAAATAAAAAGAAACAACTGGAATTTATGATTACAGTTTAGACATCTTTCTGTATGTTACCTGGTCATATGTGGTTCCTAGACTTTGAACTATCCATTAGTATTATTTTTCTTCCCTAGTTTTTTAATGATGTTTTTATTGATTTTTGCAAATTTATGTAATCCAGATCCAACCAGTCCATTCTGAAGGAGATCAGCCCTGGAATTTCTTTGTAGGGAATGATGCTAAAGCTGAAACTCCAGTACTTTGGCCATCTCATGAAAAGAGTTGACTCATTGGAAAAGACTGTGATGCTGGGAGGGATTGGGGGCAGGAGGAGAAGGTGACGACAGAGGATGAGATGGCTGGATGGTATCACTGACTCGGACGTGAGTCTGAGTGAACTCCGGGGGTTAGTGATGGACAGGGAGGCCTGGCTTGCTGCGTTTCATGGGGTTACAAAGAGTCAGACACGACTCAGTGACTGAACTGAACTGATATGTATATTTTTGTTGATTGTGCCTGTTTAAATCGTTCCCAGTTTGTAATTTATATATATACAATTGTTAAGTGTGTTTTACTTTAATGCAGTCAAATTATGAAGCTTTTCTTATACATCTTACTTTGAAATCCCTTCCTATACCAGATCCAAAAAATATTCACTTATACTTTCTATTGTTTTGGGTATTAAATTTTAAGGTATTGTTTTTGCCTTAGTTCTATCAGAATTTGAATTTACATACTTTTCCTATTTTTATTTATGTATCTATACATCTTGGGACTAAAATGTTAAAGAAAAAACTGAAATATATTAATATTTAACACATAGTGTTTTAGAAATAAACTCCATCTGAGGTGAAGGAGGCTTGCACAATAAAATAAGAAGTGTGAAGGTCATATTAATACCAGCTGGTTTTTATAATAGAAAGTAGACATTTGGTTCTTTGTACAATTTTGATCACAGAAACATATTTTCTGGACATTTGGAAGAAAATCAGCTAGCTTTAGGGTCATTACAAAGAAATAAATGCACAGGTTTCAAGGATGCAAGCTCCAAACTTGAGTTTAAATGCCATGAATGACATGTAAATAAAGAGTGGAGAAGCAAGTCTAATTTGGGAATGACTGTAGGCAGTTCTTTGACACAGATAGTTCCAGAAAGACAAGTCAAAAATGCAAACAGAGCCAGAAGATGGATTTGGGCTGTGTATAAATATGTATTTCTAAGCATAAGAGTTTTAATTTATTTACTTATTTTGGTTTCTATAGAGCAATTAGTTTTCTTGTTGACTATAGATAAATCTGTGACATTAATAATTTATGTAACTATATATCATAGTATCAGTTAGTCAGTATGGAAGTGTGAAGGAAACATGATGATAAAAAAGCATAGTTCACTGTTGCATTTTGGTATTTGAGGTAGCTGTTCATGTGTGTGTCCTAAGTCGCTTCAGTCATATCCAACTTATTGTGACCCTATGCCTACGGATTGTAGCCAGCCAGGCTCCTCTGTCCATAGGATTCTCCAGGCAAGAATACTGGAAAGTGTTTCCATGCCCTCTTCCAGGGGATCTTCCTGACCCAGGGATTGAATCTGCATCTTTTATCTCCTGAATTGATAGGACCTGTATGGAAAAGAAAGAGCCCACAGTGGTAGCCTGTGGCTTAGCTGGTTCTGAAATTCCTTTAGGGTCTTGCCCGGTGAGGCCATGAATTATTGCAAAGAGACAACTGTCCTATCAACTCTTTCCAAATCCAAACTGTACAGCACAATTGTCAACCTGGGGTAACGCTGATGGTAAAATATAGAAACTGCTAGAAAGAAAAGTGCCATACAGATATATTTTTTAATACTCGTAATTCTTTTTTCTTAATATTTATTTTTATTTGGCTATGTTGGATCTTACTTGAAATTGATGGGATCTTCTATTTTTCAATGCAGCATGCAAAACTTTTAGTTGGACATGTGCACTCAGTTGCAGCATGTGATTCTTAGTATTTATATTTCAGTATAGGCTCAGATGGTAAAGCATCTGTCTATAATGCGGGATACCCAGGTTCGATCTCTGGGTTGAGAAGATCCCCTGGAGATGGAAATGGCAACCCAATCCAGTACTATTGCCTGGAAAATCCCATGGAAGTAGGAGCCTGGTAGGTCCACGGGGTTGCAAAGAGTTGGACACGATTGAGCAACTTCATATAATAGTAAATATAATTTCAAATTTGTTAATTTAAGGGTAGCCACTAGCATAATAAGAATCCTTACAAATTTAGAAGCAATGTAAAACAATGATGGAAAATAACCTTTGAAACCACCTTCCCTCACTTTTTAAATCTTATATATATATATATATATATACACACATAAGCACACACACACACATATATATACACATATACATATACATATTAAACTATGTATAATAAAAACATAGTTGATTTTAAAAGTTGTGTTAGTTTCTACTGTACAGAAAAGTGATTCAGTAGTACATATATATGTATTTTTAAATATGCTTTTCCAATATGGTTTATCACAGGATACTGAATATAGTTCCTTGTGCTGTAGAGTAGGACCTCATCCCTCATTTATGACATAAGTAATTTGTCCATGCGAATTCAATGCCTTATACCTTAGGTTCCCTGTCTATATAATGGGGGTAATGAAGAAGCTCAGTTCATGAGGTTATTGTGAGCATCAGACAAGGTAAGAAAAGTCAAGAACTCATAGAAGTGTCTGATATTAATTTCTACGAGTTTAAAATATATTAAAATTGCAATTTAAATATCCAAATGTATAACATTAAAAAAATAATGAAGATTTAATCAATTCAACTGAAGTCAGGAGAGGGGGAAGAAGAAAGATGGTCAAACTAAGATAAGAAAAAAAACAGTGAATATGAATAGATTACATGGTACTGTTATTTATTCATCTATTCATTTATTAGCTCTACAAATACTTTATATACTTATCATTATGTAAATGTAATATAAGCAAATATTTTCTATACATATACCATTATATATGTTATCATTAAGTATGAACATTCTAAGTACTATGTTATAAAGGTAGATGAGCCCTTATCACAGAACAATTTCCTGTTATTCTGGAATTTTGTATTTAATGGAGGAGACAGAATTGTGCTGCCCAGTATAGAATCCACCAGACACATTTGACTAAATAATTTTAAATTTGAATGAACTGAAATTTAAGGAAATTAATCATTTGATTCCAAAGTCTCAATGGCTACATTCAAGTGCCCAATAGACACACGTGGCTAGTGGCTACAGTACTGGACAATGCAGATAGAACACTTCAATTATTGTACAACTCTCTATTGAAAAATATTAATATAGAAGTAACAAGACAGAGAGGAAATTTCAATGCTGAGGTGGCCTGTGAAAGAAATAAGGGATGGTAATGTGATAGAGTGACTGGAATTAAAAAAAAAAAAAAAGCTGGTAGCATAACAGAAAACAAAGTCACAGAATGCTGTTGTGAAGAAAAACAATACAACCTGAAAATTTAAAGGTTAGACCTGGCCAATAGAGTCATAAGCTGTAGAATTTCATTCCAGCAAAAAGAAGCACTATACACAAATTCTAGGCAATGAACTTGGAAAAACTGAGAATGAAAAGGAGGTCCTTTCCTGGGCATGGTGAGGGAGAAGATTAATAAAAGTTATTATATAGTAGGAAGTGGAGGCAAAAAGATAGGACACTGAAAGTTGAACTCCCCAAGTCAGTAGGTGCCCAATATGCTACTGAGAAGAGTAGAGAAATAACTCCAGAAAGAATGAAGAGACAGAGTCAAACAAAAACAACACCCAGTTGTGGGTGAGACTGGTGGTGGGAGTAAAGTCCAATGCTATAAACAACAATATTGCATAGGAACCTGAAATGTTAGGTCCATGAATCAAGGCAAATTGGAAGTGGTCAAACAGGTGATGGCAAGGGTGAACATCCACATTTTAAGAATCAGTGAAGTAAAATGGACTGGAATGGGTGAATATAACTCAGATGACCATTATATCTACTACTGTGAGCAGGAATCTCTTAAAAGAAATGGAGTAGCCCTCACAGTCAACAAACGATTCTGAAATGCAGTACTTGGATGCAATCTCAAAAATGACAGAATGATCTCTGTTCATTTCCAAGGCAAACCATTCAATATTACAGTAATCCAAGTCTATGCCCTGACCAGTAATGCTGAAGAAACTTAAGTTGAACAGTTCTATGAAGACCTACAAGACCTTCTAGAACTAACATCCCAAAAAAGATGTCCTTTTCATTATAGGAGACTGGAATGCAAAAGTAGGAAGTCAAGAGATACCTGGAATAACAGGCAAATATGGCCTTGGAACACAAAATGAAGTAGGGCAAAAGCTAATAGAGTTCTGCCAAGAGAATGCACTGATCATAGAGATCTCCTTCTTCCAACAACACAAGAGATGACTCTACACGTGGACATCACCAAATGGTCAATGCTGAAATCAGATTGACTATATTCTTTGCAACCAAAGATGGAGAAGCTCTATACAGTCATCAAAAACAAGATGGGGAGCTGACTGTTGCTCAGATCATGAACTGTTCATTGCCAAATTCAGACTTAAATTGAAGAAAGTAGGGAAAATCACTACACCATTCAGGTATGACATAAATCAAATCCCTTATGATTATACAGTGGAAGTGGCAAATATAGGCAAGGGATTAGGCCTGATAGACTGCATGCCTGAAGAACTATGGATGGAGGTTCGTGACATTGCACAAGAAGAAGTGATCAAGACCACCCCCCCCCCCAAAAAAAAAGAAATTTAAAACAGCAAAATGGTTGTCGGAGGAGGCCTTATGTGTAGCTAGAAAAGAAGAGAATCTAAGGCAAAGAGGTAAAGGAAAGATATACACATCTGAATGAGAGTTCCAAAGAAGATCAAGGAGAGATAAGAGAGAATTCCTCAGTGAACAATGCAAAGAAATAGAGAAAAACAATAGAATGGGAATGACTCGAGATCTCTTCAAGGAAATTAGAGACACCAAGGGAACATTTCATGCAAAGATGGGCTCAATAAAGGACAGAAATTGTATGGGACTAATAGAAGCAGAAGATATTAAGAAGAGGTGGCAAGAAGAGCTATACAAAAAAGATCTTCATGACCCACATAACCATGATAGTGTGATCACCCACCTAAGGCCAGACATCCTGAAATGTGAAGTCAAGTGGGACTTAGGAAGGATCACTATTAATAAAGCTAGTGGAGGTGATGGATCAATTCCAGCTGATCTATTTCAAATCCTGAAAGATGATGCCGTGAAAGTGCTGCAGTCAATATGCCAGAGAATTTGGAAAACTCAGCAGTGGCCATAGGACTGGAAAAATGAGTTTTCATTCCAATCTCAAAGAAAGTCAGTGCCAAAGAATGTTCAAACTACCTCACAATTACACTCATCTTACATACTAGCAGAGTAATGCTCAAAAATTCTCCAAGCCATCCTTCAGCAGTATGTGAACCATGATGTCCAGATGTTCAGGATGGATTTACAAAAGGCAAAGGGACCAGAGATCAAATTGCCAACATCCACTGGATCATAGAAAAAGCAAGAGTTCCAGAAAAACAACTATTTCTGCTTTATTAGCTATGTCAAAGCCTTTGAGTGTGTGGATCACAACAAACTGTGGAAAATTCTCAAAGAGATGGGAATAGCATACCACCTGACCTGCCTCCTGAGAAATCTGTATGCAAGTCAAGCAGTAACAGTTAGAGCTGGACATAGAACAGCAGACTGGTCCAAATTGGGAGAGGAGTAGTCAAATCTGTGTATTGTCACCCTGCTTATTTAACTTATTTGCAGAATACATCATGAGAAATGCTTGGGTGGATGAAGCACAAGCTGGAATCAAGATTTCCAGGTGAGGTATCAATAACCTAGAAATGCAGATGGCACCACTCTTTCTGCAGATGGTAGAAAGTGAAAAAGAACTAAAGAGCCTCTTGATGAAAGTAAAAGAGGTGAGTGAAAATGTTGGCTTAAAACTCAACATTCAGAAAACAAAAATCATGGCATCTGATCCCATCACTCCATGGCAAAAAGATGGGGAAATAGTGGAAACAGTGAGAGATTTTATTTTAGGGGGCTCAAAAATCACTGCAGATGGTGATTGTAGCCATGAAATTAAAAGATGCTTACTCCTTTGAGGAAAAGCTAAGCCAAACCTAGACAACATATTAAAAAGCAGAGACATTACTCTGCCAATAAAGGTCCATATACTCAAAGCTATGGTTTTTCCAGTAATCATGTATGGATGTGAGTGTTGGACTACGAAGAAGTCTGAGCGCCAAAGAATTGGTGCCTTTAAACTGTGGCTTTGGAGAAGACTCTTGAGAGCCCCTTGGACTGCAAGGAGATGAAACCAGTCAATCCAAAAGGAAAATAGTCCTGTGTATTCACTGGAAGGACTGATGCTGAAGCTGAAATTCCAATCCTTTGGCCACCTGATGAGAAGAATTGACTCATTTGAAAATATCCTGATGCTGGGAAAGATTGAAGGTGAAAGGAGAAGGGGACAACAGAGGATGAGATGGTTGGATGGCATCACCACCTTGGTGGACACGAGCTTGAGTATGCTCTGGGAGTTGACGATGGACAGAGAGGCCTGGTGTACTGCATTCCCTGGGTCGCAAGTAGTCGGACACGACTGAGATACTGAATTGGGCTGAACTGAGTAGGAATTGACTATATCAGGTGTCTCTGGGTGGGGCTAACTATGGGTCTTTTCTAATGGATCAGCTCTTTGAATCAGGTGGCCAAAGTATTAGAGCTTCAGTTTCAGTATCAAGTCTTCCAATGAATATTCAGGTAAAGACCCTGATGCTGGGAAAGATTGAAGGTGGGAGGAGAAGGGGGAAGCAGAGCATGAGATGGATGGATGGCATCATCGACTTAGTAGACATGAATTTGAGCAAACTCTGGGAGATAGTGAAAGATAGGAAAGCCTGGCATGTTGCAGTCCATGGGGTTGTAAAGATTCAGATATGACTGAGCAACTGAACAACAGCAACAAGAAAATAATAACACAGCATCACTGAATGTCATGTAATGCCGGGAGCCAGGATGAGGAATTCCACCCGTGACAAGGTCATGTGGAAGGAAGCCTGACAAACGCAAGGATGTGACGGCTTCAGGTTTCCCCCCTGGAATTTCCTGAGCATCCACCCCCTAAAAAATAAAAATCTGCCAGCTTTTGTTCTCTGCTTCTCTACTCTTCTGATACACTCTGGAAAAAGTTATCTCTAAGCTTTGGTCTTCTGCATTTGAAAGGGATGTTTCAGTTAAACTTCCTCTGGTAGTTCTCTAGCTTGCCTAACAGGTTCCCTGGACCCCTTACAGCTTGTGAATTGCTTACAGCCCCCAACCACGGGAGGCACAAAGCTTAAAAGCATCTTAAAGATACAGAGCCTTTTCTAAAGAGTTAAAAACCATATTGGTGACAGGTTTTCACTGTTGACTCAATGATTGCCGCCAGGCCTCCATATTCTTTATCTTTTAGGCACCTGGGAGGATGTTAATCAATGTAAACAGGATATGGAAAAGATATATAGTAGTTTTGATGTTAGCAACACTAGACTTTTGAGTTAATTACTTTTCTTTGTTATATATCACTGCACTCCTCTTGTGTCCTTGCTATGTAAGAATGTAACTTTATTTAGTGCTTTCTGAGAGTGGCACAAGACTTTGGGAAGATCAACATAAATAAGTCTTCTGGTTGACAAACCCTTATCAGAAAAAAGGCTGTAAAATGTTAATTGGCCCTTTTGGGCCAGAAGATGATGTAAATCACCTAAGACTTGTGTTTGCAGTCAGGTATGCAGAGAGAAAAGCCTGGTTTCGATAAGAGTCTAAACTGCTAACTGCATAACTTTGTGTTACCCATTGATCTCCATGTATTATCAAAAGTATAAATAGCCCTTTGAACAATAAAAGATGGACCAGTTTCTCGGACTAGTCTCTCGGCCTAATTTCTTGGGAATCTGGCTCCCCCCATGTCTCTTTCTCTCACAACTTTTCCCTCTCCTATCTTCTCCTCTTTAACTTCAGGCTGAATTCCCATCTGGAGTGGGGCGGCTCACCAAGTCTACTTACTTGCTCTGGCACTAAGATCCGTGAGAGAGAGTGCCCAAGGCGGGGCACTCTCCAATATTCAAGCAGGCACCGGTGGCCTAACATAGATGGTGCAAGCTGCTTGTCTGGAACTTTATTGGCCTTCCCCATAAACCAAGTTATTCAGCCCCTTTTCTCCACTTAATTTTCCTACTATACTATTTCTTCTTAATCTCTTTTATATTTCTATATAAATAAGTTTTTTTCTCGCCTACTCCGTCCATCCTTCGAATTTCCCTGGATCCACTGGGGCTGGACCCCGGCAATGTAATGGTAAAGTAGCAGCAAGTGAATATAAGCTACAAAAAAAAAAAAAAAAAAAAGCATTGATAGCAATACTCTTCAGTTTAATTGAAGATCAAGATACTAGAAAAGGATAAAATCAATATTTCATAATGATTAATACACAAATCTTCAAGTGTGTCCTATGCTGTTCCATGTACAGTATTGTTGAGTATTGCAAAGACAATTCTTTGAAGGCAGAAATAGAACATACTGGGTTTTCCTTGTAGCTTAGTGGTAAAGAATCTGCCTGAGACACAGGGGACATTGGTTCAACCCCTAATTTGGGAAGATCCCACATACCTAGGGAAAACGAAGTGCATGCTCCACAGCTACAGAGTCTATGCTCTAGAGCCCATGCACTGCAACAAGGAAGCCACTGCAGCGAGAAGCCCACACATCACAACTAGAGAGTATCCCCCGCCCATCCAGGAATGAAGACCCAGTGCAATCATAAATAAATAAATTTTAAAAAATACAACACATTTATAATCATAGTGAGACATATGCTATGGGATAAATCACGCCTCCCTCGCCAATTCATAGGCTGAAGCCTAGTCCCCCAGTAGATCAGGAAGTGACTGTATTTGGAGCAAGGGTCTTTAAAGAGACAATTACATGATGTCATATGGGAGAACCTTAATTCAATCTGACTAGTATTCTTATAAGAAGAGATTGGACACAGACAAGCACAGTGAGACTCAGAGAAGTAGGGAGAAGACTCATGGAGAAGATGGACACATACAAGTCAAAGAGAAAGGCTTTAAAATAAACCCTGCTTTTACCTTGATCCTGGGATTTCAAGTCTCTAGAATTGTGAGGAGATAAATTCCTCCTGTTTAAACCAGTTAGCTTGTGGCATTTCATATGGCAACCCCAATAAATTAAGGCAGTACTTGGATATATGTGAATTTTAAAGAAAATCAATTCCTAATTTTCCCCAGTCATCCCTGAAATAACAGAGGCTATATATATTACAAATAAATTTTAAAAAGGTATTTGAAAAATATTAACCTTCACAAAAAAGCAACAATGATAAAAATTTATAGGTTGATTTAATTAATAGTACAAGTTATTTTTCAATGAATAAAATATGAATTTTGAGTTGGTCCTTTCCATTATTTATTTGAGTATACAAGTGCTCAAAATAAAAATTGGTTATTGTTCAACTATTACACTGAGTTTTTTAGTATAATCTTTAGGAATGCTCCCCTATTCCTCTCACATTATTTAGTTCTTGATCTGTCTCAAATCTAGTTTAGAAAAGAGGATCAAAATCTGTATTCATTTTAAGCACCAGATTCACAAAATGACATATGTAATGTCAGATATTTGAACCTGCGTTTCAGTAATCCTATGTATACATTCATATTCTCTCATTTTTGTAAATCAAACTAGAAACTATTAGATCTTTTAAGTAAACCCTGGTTGTAATTGATAAGGTACAAGTAAAAACAAACTCCGTATTTCCCCACAGTTCTGGTTTTATAGAATTCTAATACTGCCCCCTCACCTTTAAACACATTTAACTAATACTCACATGATACTATTGAATTTTCTTAATCAGTGTATCTTTTAGTGTTAGAAGTCTGCATGTAGATGGAAATGATGTTGAAAGGTCATGTATTTCATCCTTCAGCCCTTGGACAGGAATCTATAAAAAACAATCCTAAAAGAGATTCAGTAGGAGAGACGGGGGTCACCTTGCATAGGTGATACACATGGTCTGCTTTCAACCATTCATTTCTGTAAAGGAAAAAGACACACACACACACACACACACACACACACACACACACAGTGGCGTCTTTTCATTACAGTTTCAAGTCATTCAAGACTGAATCTAAACTAATATAATCTAATTCAATATCTACACTTTAGGCAAAGTACATAAACAGATTAGCAAAAATGAAAGTATCGTACAATGATTCAGAACAAAAAAGAAGAGAAAGTCATTGAGAGGTCTACCTTTACCAATTCAGACATGTATCCTAACTTGAACAATGCTCATTCATAGCGCAGATGTCAATCATATCATTCTTAATTTACTTATACTTGTAATATGTACAATGAAAAGCATTATCACTATAAAGGAAACTAAAAAACAAAAAAGAAAAGCATGCAAAATGAGTTCACCTTTTGGTTTTCATGTGAGTAGAGCAAATTACTAAACCTATGGTTGCCAAAATGTGCACATATTTGTTAAAGAAGCAGCTGGTATTGTTGTATACAAGCTGTTCTCCAGAAATTAATTGTGAATATTAAGAATAATCCTGACCTGGGTCACAGCTGTACTGATTTATTTTTTCCTCCTAGACATTTATCAGGCCTGTCTTTTCTTCCACCTAACTGAAATCAGGATACCTCAGAGTTCATGATGAAAAACCTGCCAATGTATTATGGACCTGTACAAGTTAGACATCTGTTTAAACTCCATGCTTTTGGTCTTTTCATGATTGTAGTATGCCAAATTATGAACACCATATGAAGCATAAAATTGTTCTGGCTCACCTTCTCTTGCAGGTAATTAAAAAGAAAAAGACATTTAAATTATCATATTAAGCAAAATCTAGCAGTTTATATTCAAGTGGTAGAAAGAGGTTCAGTGATAAAAGCAAAATAGTGTATGGACAAAACAAATTTGTATAAAGTATATTGTCTTATAGTGACAAGAAAATTAATCTGAGAAAATTATTTCTAAGGATTTTTGCCCCAATTATTTTATATTTTAATAGATTTTAATCTTCATTTTTAAT
>SJYQ01005485.1:378007-391532 GCA_006410935.1 Redunca redunca
GTAGTATTTTTCCAAATAATAGTATATTTGTTAAAGGTACATAATTTTAATTTTGCTACTTCTTGATATAAAATAAAATATGGTAGACTATCTTTCAAATTGTGCAATGCAGTGATACTTAACATTGTCTTAAAATCTTCCTGCGTAAAAAAAACTGTACCAAAGTTAAAGAGTCTTAGCGAGACTCAATAATAGATGTAAAACATCTGACATATAAAACCCATAGATTACATGTATTGGCTTTGGGAGACATTAGAGAATTGGGTTTAAGGCCACGGTTACTGATTTTATTAAACCAAAATCCTGACCCATGATATTTTTTTTTCTTTTGTAATTTTTCTCTTCAAACTGTTGCGGTATTTCTTAATGTTCACTCTCAATTTTAAACTTTTCTTTCATTCTCAGAGCTCAAAACCGTTGCCTCAAGTTCAGCATATATTTGTGTAGCACAATTTTTTTTAATGACATTAAATGAGCTCATTCTCAAACTTTCACCATCAGTCTCCAAAATTGCCTATAATACTCATTCCTTTTCCATTTTATTCCAGTAATATTGAAAGATCTGCCCATAACATCAGTGAAGGCTAAGTATTTCTGTACCAGTTAGAACTTCCTCTTTCTTCTTTGTGATGACCCCTTAATGCTTGCATTTAAGATTTTCAATTTCAGCTAATTTTGAAAATAATTCTCTCTAGGCCATAATGAAATGACTGTCTGTGATTATTTTTAAAGGCATCTTTGCAGATATATCAGTTAAGGGTGTAAATATAAAGTCACCTTGGAGTTAGGTAGAACCTAAATCCAATGACTGGAATCTTAACAAGAGAAAAGAGAGGTAGATTTAGACAGATACACAGAGGGAAGAATGCTCTTGGAAGAAGGAGATAGAGATCGGAACTATGTTGACACAAACAAAGGAACATCTGAGGCCACCAGAAACTGGGAAGATTCTTTCCTAGAGCTTTTAGACATCTGTCAGAGAGCATTTCTTTTGTGATAATCTACTCATTTGTGGCAATTTTTTTATGGCAACCCCAAGGAAACTAATATATCCATGATCTTTCATAAATTTACTATTAAAAAATTTACAAGAAAAAATTATTTCAGATTTATTTTTCCTCTATGATTCTTCTGTTTCCTATGGTGGAAATAGGGAGGTAGGGACTAAGCATGGCTGGGAAAAAGTGACCTACTATGCAGACTGGATCTGTTTGAATTCAGGATCTGCAAGATCAGATAAACCTTTAGCTAGCTCAGCAGTGTACTCCATTTCTTTGATAAATAGCTATAAAATCACTTTCACATTCCCCAAGGGATAGTTAATATCACTTTTTCTCTTTCCACATCTTTTGTTCCCTTTCATCACTTCACTTTCAGCTAATGGCTGAAACAGCCAAAAATGGACAGAAACCATATAAATTATCTATCCATAAATACAATAGACTACTAATCTGTGTTCCTACTGTTTTCTTCCGTTTCTATGATGAGATTTATCCTCTTTCTATCAAAAATTAGTCACTACATTGTATCCTGGATGCCATAGCCTTTTTATTTTTAATTTTTTTAAAAATAAGTTTTTATTCTGTTTTAAAAGTTGCTTTCCATTTAGTTATTACAAAATATTGGCTAGATAGCCCATGCTGTACAACACACCCTTGTGCCTCTCTCATACCCAATAGTTTGTACCACCCATGTCCCCACCTTTATCTTGGCCACCCTTCCCACTGGCTGTACCCTTTTTATTTTTTCAGGGATTTTTCCTCATTGGTGAACTCATCATGGATTGTAGTGAATCACATTAGGGCTTCTCCACATTTGAGTTTCCCTGATGGCTGAGATAGTAAAGACTCTGCCTGCAGTGCAGGAGACCCCAGTTTGATCCCTGGGTTGGGAAGATCCCCTAGAGAAGGGAATGGCAACCCACTCCAGTCTTCTTGCCTGGAGAATACCATGGATAGAGGAGCCTGGCAGGCTATAGTTCAGGGGTTGCCAAAGGTGGGGTGTGATTGAGTGACTGGCACTCACTTTTCCACATCTTTTCTTCAAACACAGCCTATTTTCTCTGTCCCTGTTTGTAGGCAGGCTTCTCAAAACCTTTTTCTTCTAACTTATTCATTCTCTAACCCTTCTTTCAGATCTTCTCAGTTTTTATAGGTGCTTGTTCTGATAAATAGTATTGCTAGAAAAATGTTCCTCTTTTGAATGAACAATGAAAGTATATATTCTTGATTTTTGACCAATTGTCTGATGCTCCTTCTCAGACATGTTTGAGTTACTCTTTCTTGCTTAATCAAATGTTAAGGGGATAACTTGCTTGAGAGTACTTTTTTCCTGTCATTTTTTTTGTCATAACCAATGATATCGAAATGTAAACACCTCACCCAAGTTTCTCATATACTTACAATAGCAATTTGTTATCTCCACTAGCAAACCCCACCATATTAATCCTAAATCTTTCAGGCTATTTTGTGAAAGAGTTTTTGTCTGATTTTCTCATCATGAAATTCTAGGACTTCAGAGTATAACTAGCACAGAGTATTCAATAAATCCTTTGAGTTAAAAGTGGGCTCTACAATTTAAAAAAGGACAGTAAATTGAGAATGAAATTGTAAAGAGTTGTTCAGTTTTGTCCAGCTCTTTTCGTCCCCATGGACTGTAGACCGCCAGCCTCTTCTGTCCTTTGGAATCTCCAGGCAAGAAGACTGGAGTGGGTTGCCATTCCCTCCTCCAGGGGATCTTCCTGACCCAGGGATTAAACCTGGGTCTCCTGTACTGCAGGCAGATTCTTTACCATCTGAGCTACCAGGGAAATCCAAATTGAGAATAAACAATAAATTCATTGAGCAAGCTTTAGTAGTTATTAAAGTGAGATTTTATATAATGATTAAATGTTGGTTTTGAAAAATTTTAGATATTTAGAAAATAATCATTGAAGAGTTATATTTATTATCTTTTGAAATTGATGTTGTGGCTCAAAGCTTCTATTTTTAGGCAACAGATCCACCTTTTTTTTTTTTTGCACTATTTCTCCTGGAGACCTCTAACTTGATGACTCTGATGTTATAATCAATACTAGTATTCTCAAAATAGACATTTTGTTCCATATATGTAAATATTTAAATTGTTGATTTGAAGCAGTGGATCTATAAAGTGCTGAAGTTCAACAGATTAAGAAATAGGGTCAGCAAACCATTGGCTGTGTCAGGTTTCAAATTTTTTATATAATTCAAGGCGGCTAATATCTTCATGTTTTGTGTAAAAAAAGACAAAAAAATAGTCAGACTTTCATGGTATTGCCAAAATCTTTTAGAAGAACTTTATATTAAGGACAGAAAGATGAATGTGTATAGTTGCAGTGGGATAAATAAAAAGAGCATAGGAGTGTTTATACATATATTTACAGAAATGTAAATGTTTACATATACATTTCATACCTCTATGTTCATGCTCAGTCATGTCCACCTTTTTGCAACCCCAAAGACTGTAGCCCACCAGGCTCCTCTGTCTATGGAATTTTGCAGGAAAGAATACTGGAGTGAGTTGTCATTTCATGCTCCAGGGGGTATTCCCAATCCAGTAATCAAACCTGTGTCTTTTGCACTTCCTACTTTGGTAAGGGGATTCTTTCCCACTGCACCACATGGGAAGCCTGTGTGTGTGTGTTTGTGTGTGTGTGTGTGTGTGTGTGTGTGTGTAATGTTTTAAATGCTGCAAACTGAATGAATGATGAAAGTATATATATATATATATATACACACATATATACAATATATATGTGTGTATATATGTCACATTTTAAATGCTACAAGCTAATTTTTAAGTTTAACATAAAAACTTAGAGACCCTGTGATTATCTATTTGATCCCTAAACTTGACTATAAGAAATAGTACTTTAATCCCATACATTTCCCATAAAAGGAGCATATGCTTCTCTTTTACTGAGTCCTAAATGAGTACTGACTAAAGTAGGTGTTTGGGGCAGCGGGAATGCTGATGGAAAGGGAACACTGTTCTCTAAGACACAGATATCCTGGGAAGACAAAGATAGAGGACACAGTGTCAACTGCCTCCTGAGTGAGAGCCATGTAAAATTATCATGACAATCCTTCCCTAGACCTGACATGAACTAAGCTTTCCACCTGTTTGGGACACAATGATAAAGAGTAAGATAACATAAAATGATGTCAAGCATAATGTTTTAATCATGTTAATAATGATATTTATCCTCATTCACCACTTATATATCCCCCCAGCACATATAATTGCTGAGTAGTACTGATGAACAATCAACTCAAGAACTAACACCAACAAGATATTTCAGGGACTAGGATTAGAAACCAGGTTATTTTACACACCATCTGAGTGCCTTTTTTCATAATGTAAAGTTATTCAGTTCAGTTCAGTTGCTCAGTTATGTCTAATTCTTTGCGACCCCAGGGACTGCAGCATGCCAGGCTTCCCTATCCATTGTATATGCTAAATCCTTAGCCCTTAGTTCAAAATTTGCTCTTTAATAATTTTATATTTAATATAGCTTATTGACAAGTTATACAAATGTTATGCTATTCTTGATTTTTAAAATATGGAGTTCTTTTAGATGATATTGTAATAATTTTATAACATTAGAGTAAAATATTTAGTATCTCCATAGTCTCTAAAAAGAATTCCTTGAAAACTGAAACTCAATTTATTGGCATCTGAGAAGTTAGTTTTATTGTGATATTCATAACCTGAAGAATGTGAAAATAAATGTTTGAAGCCAAAATAAAAGGCAGGGAGAATGAAACTTTGCAGTCAGGGTAAGCATTAAAATGTTGGCTATTCACAATCTCCTTAATTACTGATATATTTGTGTTATTTTTCTTTTTGACTATTGTTCCTTATTATGCTTATTTTTATGTGTTTGTTTATTTATATACATAGGGTTACCATTTTTACTGCTTTTGTTCCTAGATAGCAACTACAAAGTAATAAAACAGAAATATAAGGGGAATATTCTTGAAAACAAAGACAGATTTAAGAATTGGAAGTCCCTGTTGAAGTCATAATTGGTTTGTGTTTTATAATGCTTTATTTCCCCCCAAATAAAATACATTTCTTTAATAGTGTTTGTTTATGTTTATGTGTTTATTAATATCTCACCTTATTTCACAAAAGACATTAGGTAGTTAAATGTACTCAGTTATAAACCAAAGTAGAGCATGTAGGAAGCACAAAATACCATCATCCAAATGAGCATAAAAGCACCCTGCTTAAATTCTTTAATCCATTCTATTACAATAATACTCAGCAACCTCCGATGTTGAACCACAGTCATTAATTATTGATGTCCTTTTTTGTAGTTTCAAATGGTAAAATGGTTATCTTCTTAAATATTTGTAGAACTATAAACAAAGTGGCTTAAATACAGAGTATTAAGGCTATTCTTTGACTCCTCAGGGTAAATGGATTAGGAACTCAGAACAGCTATCACATTGTAAGTCACAAATCCTGATTTTTGGCTGTTGTTAAAATGTCCATTTGTGCTATTCACTTTAATTTCCCATATGAATAATGCAAAGTAGGCTTTAGAAAATGAAAAGGACATTAATTACAGCAGGAGAGAGTCTGAATGCTGTCAATCATTAGAATCTTAATTATATGAGAACAGTACTTTATTAATACTGAAAGATATATCTAATATTTTATCTGTTTAGAGTTTACAATGAATTAGTCTCCATTAATTATTATTAAGAAAATTATATGTTCTACTTCAAACAGACAACATGAACTGTGAACTTGCACTGGTAAAATTGCTATCAAAATATTAAAACAGTTCAATTCATTCAGTCAAATATTTAGAGTTTTTTATCATGGTGAAGGAATGTGTTTTATGTATGTTTGTGTATGTGTATATGGATTTTGATATCAAACTGATACTAAATAGTTTTTGTGAAATGATGTGATCCATAGCTAGAATTATTTGTTATCCTGGTTTTATCTCATATAAACAGATTGTGGCTCAGCTGGTGAAGAATCTGCCTGCAATGTGGGAGACCTGGGTTTGATCCCTAGATTGGGAAGATCTCCTGTAGAAGGGAAAGGCTACCCACTCCAGTATTCTGGCCTGGAGAATTCCAAGGACTGTATAGCCCATGGGGTCGCAAAGAGTCAAACACAACTGAGCAACTTTCACTTTCAAACAGATTACAATTCTTATATTTTTATGGAGGTGGTTCAAAATACTTTTTTTGTGTGTATAAGCACAATTCTAATCATATTAACTACTACAAAGAGGTGAAGAAGTGGACAAGATAGACAAGAACCAAATTAAAACCTCTGTTTTATTTAATAAAACCAGTTTATAGTGACAAAACATTTTGACACTGATAAGATAATTCCAAAATACACTTGATAAGATATTTGTTTCATTACATTCTTCAGCATATTTCTAAACATATAGATATACCCACTCCAGTTTTCCTACCTGAATAATTCCATGGACAGAGGAGTCAAAGAGTTGGATGGGACTGAAGTGACTTTAACACACACATAACAGTTAAAGAGGTATCACCAATAATTAAATAGTTAATCACTATTTATTTATATTTGGTCTTCCCTGATAGTTCAGTAGGTAAAGAACCTACCTGAAATAAAGGAGAACTGGGTTCGATCCCTGGGTAGGGAAAATCCCCTGGAGAAGGGAAAGGCTACCCACTCCAATATTTTGGCCTAGAGAATTCCATGGACTGTATAGTCCATGGTGTCACAAAAAGTCGGACACAACTGAGCGACTTTCTCTAATCTCTATTTTGAAAGTGATAATGTGATTCACTAAAATATAATGATTGTAACTAAAGTTCATTTCCAAATCCATTTTGTATCTTGCTCTCTGTGGTTCCTTTTTATCTGCACTCTTTATATTTGGTCTTGGTATCTTCCTCAAGATCCTTCCCTGAATTGCTCTCTCTCCCTTAACTCTGGGTGTGTGTTTTATTTTCTATCTTTATCTTATCTCTTGATTATTTCCACAGTTTTTCTATACCTTTCTCTTACTCTTTCTTTCTTAATACCAGTTGTTCTCAAATTGAAAATGAATAGCTATATATGTTTAATGGAAACAAGTCTGTAGTTATACTGAGAATAATTAATCTCATGGAATTTGAAGAAGAAGTAATTTAGCAGGTCAGTTTGTTGTTGTTCAGTCACTCAGTCGTGTCTGACTCTATGTGACCCCATGGACTGCTGCACACCATGCTTCCCTGTCCTTCACTATCTGCTGTTTTTTTTTTTTTCAAATTCAGGTCCATGGAGCAGTGGCTGCATGGGCACAAGAGGGCCTGTTGCTAAGTCGCTTCAGTTGTGTCCGACTCTGTGCAACCCCATAGACGGCAGCCCACCAGGCTCCCCCGTCCCTGGGATTCTCAAGGCAAGAACACTGGAGTGGGTTGCCATTTCCTTCTCCAATGCATGAGAGTGAAAAGTGAAAGTGAAGTCGCTCATTCATGTCCGACTCTTCTTGATCTCATGGACTGAAGCCCACCAGGCTCCTCTGTCCATGGGATTTTCCAGGCAGGAGGGCCTACACGAGCTATTCCACCTTCAAGGTCATGAGGGGCAGTGATGAGGAGATACCCCTCATCCAAGGTAAGGAGCAGCGGCTGCACTTTGCTGGGGCAGATGTGAAGAGATACCCCACACCCAAGGTAAGAGAAACCCAAGTAAGATAGTAGGTGTTGCAAGAGGGCATCAGAGGGCAGACACACTGAAACCATACTTACAGAAAACTAGTCAATCTAATCACACTAGGACCACAGCCTTGTCTAACTCAATGAAGCTAAGCCATGCCTGCAGGGGAACCCAACATGGGCAGGTCATGGTGGAGAGGTCTGACAGAATGTGGTCCACTGGAGAAGGGAATGTAAAACCACTTCAGTATTCTTGCCTTGAGAACCACATGAACAGTATGAAAAAGCAAAATGATAGGATACTGAAAGAGGAACTCCCCAGGTCAGTAGGTGCCCAACATGCCACTGGAGATCAGTGGAGACATAACTCCAGGAAGAATGAAGAGATGGAGCCAAAGCAAAAACAATACCCAGTTGAGGATGTGACTCGTGATAGAAGCAAGGTCTGATGCTGTAAAGAGCAAAATTGTGTAGGAACCATGAATGTCAGGTCCATGAATCAAAGCAAATTGGAAGTAGTCAAACAGGAGATGGCAAGGGTGAACGTCGACATTCTAGGAATCAGAGAACTAAAATGGACTAGAATGGGTGAATTTAACTCAGATGACCATTATATCTACTATTGCAGGAATCCCTCAGAAGAAATGGATTGGCCATCATGGTCAACAAAAGAGTCCGAAATGCAGTAGTTGGATGCAATCTCAAAAATGATAGAATGATCTCTGTTCATTTCCAAGGCAAACCATTCAATATCACAGTAATCCAAGTCTTTGCCCCAACCAGTAACACTGAAGAAGCTAAAGTTCAACGGTTCTATGAAGACCTACAAGACCTTTTAGAACTAACACCCAAAAAAGTTGTCTTTTTCATTATAGAGGACTGGATTACAAAAGTAGGAAGTCAAGAAACACCTGGAGTAACAGGCAAATTTGGCCTTGGAATACGGAATGAAGCAGGGCAAAGGCTAATGGAGATCTGCCAAGAGAACGCACTGGTCATAGCAAACACCCTCTTCCAACAGCACAAGAGAGACTCTACACATGGACATCACCAGATGGTCAACACAGAAATCAGACTGATTATATTCTTTGCAGCCAAAGATGGAGAAACTATACAGTCAACAAAAACAAGACCATGAGCTGACTGTGGCTCAGATCATGGACTCCTTATTGCCAATTTCAGATTGAAATTGAAGAAAGTAGGGAAAACCACCAGACCATTCAGGTATAACCTAAACCAAATCCCTTATGATTGTACAGTGGAAGTGAGAAGTAGATTTAAGCGACTAGATCTGATAGGTAGAGCACCTGATGAACTATGGAATGAGGTTTGTGACATTGTACAGGAGACAGGGATCAAGACCATCCCCATGGAAAAGAAATGCAGAAAAGCAAAATGGCTGTCTGCCATTTTGGCAATTTGATCTCTGGTTCCTCTGCCTTTTCTAAAACCAGCTTGAACATCTGGAAGTTCATGGTTCACGTATTGCTGAAGCCTGGCTTGGAGAATTTTCAGCATTACTTTCCTAGTGTATGAGATGAGTGCAATTGTGCAGTAGTTTGAGCATTTTAGTCCGTCTAGTCAAGGCTATGGTTTTTCCAGTGGTCATGTATGGATGTGAGAGTTGGACTGTGAAGAAAGCTGAGCATGGAAGAATTGGTGCTTTGGTGCTTTGAACTGTGGTGTTGGAGAAGACTCTTGAGAGTCCCTTGGACTGCAAGGAGATCCAACCAGTCTATTCTGAAGTTGGGTGTTAGTTCCAAAATGCTGAAGATTCTTGAGAGTTCCTTGGACTGCAAGGAGATCCAACCAGTCCATTCTGAAGTTCTGTGTTAGTTCCAAAATGCTGCCTCAGCAAAGTGCAGCCGCTGCTCCTTACAAATAGCTGTGAAAAGAAGAGAAATGAAAAGCAAAGGAGAAAAGGAAAGATATAAGGCAGAGTTCCAAAGAATAGCAAGAAGAGATAAGAAAGCCTTCCTCTGCGATCAATGCAAAGAAATAGAGGAAAACAACAGAATGGGAAAGACTAGAGATCTCTTCAAGAAAATCACAGATACCAAGGGAACATTTCATGCAAAGATGGGCTTGATACAGGACAGAAATGGTATGGACCTTACAGAAGCAGAAGATATTAAGAAGAGGTGGCAAGAATACACAGACGAACTATTCAAAAAAGATCTTCATGACCAAGATAATCACGAAGGTGTGATCACTCACCTAGAGCCAGATATCCTGGAAGGTGAAGTCAAGTGGGCCTTAGAAAGCATCACTACGAACAAAGCTAGTGGAGGTGATGGAATTCCATGTGAGCTATTTCAAATCCTGAAAGATGATGCTGTGAAAGTGCTGCACTCAGTATGCCAGCAAATTTGGAAAACTCAGCAGTGGCCACAGGACTGGAAAAGGTCAGTTTTTAAGCCAATCCCAAAGAAAGACAATGCCAAGGAATGCTTATTTAACTTATATGCAGAGTACATCATGAGAAACGCTGGGCTAGAAGAAGCACAAGCTGGAATCAAGATTGCCAGGAGAAATATCAATAACCTCAGATATGCAGATGACACCACCCTTATGGCAGAAAGTGAAGAGGAACTAAAGCCTCTTGATGAGGCCTCTTGATGAAAGTGAAAGTGGAGAGTGANGGAGAAATATCAATAACCTCAGATATGCAGATGACACCACCCTTATGGCAGAAAGTGAAGAGGAACTAAAGCCTCTTGATGAGGCCTCTTGATGAAAGTGAAAGTGGAGAGTGAAAATGTTGGCTTAAAGCTCAACATTCAGAAAACAAAGATCACAGCATCTGGCCCCATCTCACTTCATGGGAAATAGATGGGGAAACAGTAGATACAGTGTCGGATTTTATTTTGGGGGGCTCCAAAATCACTGCAGATGGTTACTGCAGCCATGTAATTAAAAGACGCTTTTTCCTTGGAAGAAAAGTTGTGATGAACCTAGATAGCATATTGAAAAGCAGAGACATTACTTTGCCAACAAAGGTCCGTCTAGTCAAGGCTATGGTTTTTCCATTAGTTATGTATGGATGTGAGAGTTGGACGGTGAAGAAACCTGAATGCTGAAGAATTGATTCTTTTGAACTGTGATGTTGGAGAAGACTCTTGAGAGTCCCTTGGACTGCAAACAGATCCACCCAGTCCATTCTGAAGGAAATCAGCCCTGGGATTTCTTTGGAGGGAATGATGCTAAAGCTGAAACTCCAGTACTTTGACCACCTCATGCGAAGAGTTGACTCATTGGAAAAGACTTTGATGCTGGAAGGAATTAGGGGCAGGAGGAGAAGGGGACGACAGAGGATGAGATGGCCTGATGGCATCACTGACTCAATGGACGTGAGTCTGAGTGAACTCCAGGAGTTGGTGATGGACAGGGAGGCCTGGTCTTCTGCGATTTATGGGGTTGCGAAGAGTCAGACACGACTGAGTGACTGAACTGAACTGAACCTTCAATATGATCCTACAAAGTAGGTGTTGTTACTATCACTTTATATGACAAATCACCTACATAAAATAACTAAGTTAGGATAAAAAATATTTCCAGTTTCTCCTTTTTATTGTTTAGATGTATTTGACTTATAACTCTGTTGGCTTGATAAACTTTTATCTTGCAATATGATTACAGTATAATCTAGCTAATGTCTTATTATATTGCATTATTATTTTTATGACAATAACGTTTAAGATCTAGTCTCAGAAACTTTCAAGTATGTTTTACAGTACTGTTAAGTATAATCACCATGTTGTACATTAGATCCCAAAAATGTACTCATCTTCTAGAATGACTGTGTACCTTCTGACCAACATCTCCCCAATATTCCCATGACCTAACCCCGTGGTAACCACCATTCTACTCACTGTTTCTAAGAATTTAGCTTTTTAAATTCCACACATAAAATATATCAAACAACACTTTTCTTCTCTGTCTGACTTATTTCACTTATCTTAATGCCCACATGTTTAATCTACACTGTACACAGTGTTAGGATTTCTTTCTTTCTCAGAGCTGGCAATATTTCATTAATAATATCCCATATATGTATATGTGGAGACATTTTAACAATATGAATCTTTCTGATCAGTGAACATGGAATACACTTCTATTTGCATATTCTTCAATTTCTTTCAAAATCTTTGTGGTTTTTATTGCATAGACCGGCCTTTCACTTCCTTGATTAAATTTATCCCTAAGTATTTTATTCTTTTTCATGCAACTATAAAAGGGATTTTTCTTGATTTCTCTTTATGACTGTTTGTTTTTAGTGCTTAGAAATGCAATAAAGAGTAAAGAAACTGAATCAGGAATTTAAAACTCACCAACAAAGACATCCCAGGACCACAAAGCTTTACTTGTGAATGATTTTTCTCAAATTCTTCCAAAATTTGAAGAGGAAAGAACATTACCAAATTTATTTTATGAGACCAGCAGTAACCTGATGCAAAAGTCTGAAATTACAAGAAAATAAAAATAAGATCAATATTACTAATATATGTAAATAAAAAAAATCTCAGCAAAATAGCAACAGAACATATTAATGACATCAATACACCATGATCAAGTAAGATTTATTCGTTGAAATCAAAGATGGTTCAAAATGTATAAATTAATAGATGTGATATGTCATTTTAATAGAGAAATGAAGATGTTATTACCATCCCTATAGATGCATAAAAAGCATTTGACTACATATAAAATTCTTCCTTTGCAAATTTCAGCAGATTGGATATAAAGGAACATACCCCAACATAATACAGGCCATATATAACAAACCCACAGTAAACATAATAAGTAATGTTGAAATCGTGAAGGCTTTCCCTCTAAGATCAGGTCTACTCATACCATTCTTAGACTTTAAGTTCTAGCTACAGGAATCAAGCAAGAAAAATAAAAAAATATATATAAAATCACTCAAACCATAAAGAAGTAAAATTGTCTCTATGATCTTATATATATAAATAATAAAGGCTCAATCAAAAACTTTTGAAACTAGTTAACAAATTCAGTTGTGACATGATATAAAATCATTATCCAATTATTCTTAAATGCTCAAATTATTAGACTGAAAGCACTTAATAAACTCATTTGCATATGATTATCATTTTGAATATATGCTGATAGCAAGCCAGAAGTCTGTTATATGGCTCTCTTGCACAATAACTTGTAACTTATTTATATGTACAAAAACTTTATAGCTCCCGTCCTAGTAAGAAGTTCTCATAGACTCAGAAAAACTCAAATAATATGTGTAACTATTCAATTTTATTATGTGTTGTTGATATTCAGTCACTAAACTGCATCCGACTCTGTGTAACCCCATGGACTGCAATACACCAGCCTCTCCTTTTGCCTTCAATCTTTCCCAGCATCAGAGTCTTTTCCAGTGAGACAACTCTTCGCATCAGGTGGCCAAAGTATTGGAGCTTCAGCTTTAGCATCAGCCCTTCCAATGAATTTGGGCTCCATTGTTAAGATGTTGACAATGAGGGAAGTTACGCATGTATGAAGGAATCAAGTCTGAGAAATCTTTGTACCTTCCTCTCAATTTTCTTGTTAATCTAACAATGCTCTAAAAGTAAAATATTTTGAAATAAAGCAATGGAATTAAGAGAAAATATTCACAATCCTTATATGCAGCAAATAGTTTAAATCAATAATTTACATGCAGAATATTGATTCTGAAATCAATACCTAAAAGAAAAACATGTACACCTCAATTGGCAAATTCTTGAATAAACATGTCTTGACTAGACATGGTCAATCAATAGATGAAAAGCTATCCAATATCATTAGGTATCAGTAAATTTCAGGAAAAAAAAAACTGCCATAACATATAATTTCATTTT
>SJYQ01005487.1:17884-39633 GCA_006410935.1 Redunca redunca
TTCTTCACCTCTTTTCACCTCTATCATTTACTCTGAATAACCTAGTAGAAACTACTTATTACCTATGTGCTTATCTATAACTAAGAATAGTAACAATTTTATTGTATGGTGGCATTATGAGGATTGGTTGAGTTGATACATATAAAACTGAAAACAAAGCAAAACTATACTTCATTTGTTTTTGTTGTTGTTGTTTGGTTTTGCTTTTTCTGTTGTGGTTTGTTTGTTTTGCTAGAATATCTATAGCAGTATTATTCACAAAAGCCCCAAACTGGAAACTATCCAAATGCCCATCAACAGTAGAACACCAAATAAATTGGGATGTAACTAGTACAATAGAGAAGGAAATGGCAACCCAATTCAGGATTCTTGTCTGGCAAATCCTATGGACAGAGGAGACTGGCAGGCTACAGTCCATGATTTCCTAAAAGAGTCAGACGTGACTTCGAGACTAATCAACAATATCTATTATGAATGAAATACTGCCTGGCAATAATAATGATTGCCCCACAGCCACATGCAACAACATGGATTAATTTCACAGACATGAAGTTGAGCAAAAGAATCTTCCTACAGACTTGTACTGTAGAAAGTATAAAAGCAAGCTAAAGTAAATGTTTCATTTGTGATAATTTAGAAATACATTTTAAGATTGTACAGTTCAATGACATGCTATTAAAACATTAATTCTATAGTCTTTCCAACTTGAAAGATTGAAAAAAGAAACAGAAAAGAAAACAGTAATGCAAAAGGATTTAGAAAAGGAAGAAAATCAAAGGAGTGACTTTCAGGGAACAAAGAGAAAAGCACAGCAGTGAACTTAAGACAGAACAGTGATAGAAATAAAAGTTGGGTATAAGGAGAAAAAATTTAAAAGACAGTAAAGTTCTATGACCAAGTCATGTACATTTGAAATTTGGAGAAAATGTGGGTAGGGAGAACTAATACTAAAAAGATTCATGTCAATGTTATCATCATAAAACATATGGATATATTAGGAGACAAACTTAATTGAGAGCAGGAATAGGCATTCTGGTACCCTGATGTTTCTGGTCCTCTTCCCCTTGAGTTTACAAAGGAGGATATCACTTTTTCACTGCATTGAAATTCGGAGTGATTATGTAACTTGTTTTAGTAACTGAAACCTATGTCACTTCTATGATGGAAACACTTAAGAACTGTTGGTGATCCTACAGTTTTTCTCTTCTCAAATAGCAGTGATTATAACGTGGTTTTGATGTAAAGATGCTGGAATGGCAAAGGTAAAAAAACCCCTGGACTTCAGTGTGACTACCTGAAGAGCAGCTGCCCTGGAGAGTCATCAGGAGCTTGGTCTTAGATTTTGTATGAAAAAATAACAGCCATGTATTATGCCTAACTACTGGTGTTTTGCTAAATTATAACTAGCTCAAGTAATGAACAGTAAAAACTGTATTGCCCATAAATCATGTGGAGACCTGTTCTATTATGGCAACGACATATTATTTTAAACTGGGAAATGACTTCAAACTTAAACTATTTATTACACTAACACTATTTTAGTAAAATAATTCTTTAATATGAAGAAAGGTTTATTTCCTGCTATCCTCCAGTTTTCTTTCATTTTTTAACCTATTGTAACTTATTAATAGATGTTGTATGGTTATCTATATGATAATATTTTATTACTGGCTTAACAGAAGCATAGTAATAAAGTTTGTCTTCAGATTTTCAAGTTTACAAACTCCACTTCATATGTTCAGAGACACTAATTCAACTATTGATAAACAGCAATCAATCTATACACATAATGGAGCAATTTGTGAGTCAAAGATTCATAAATTAACTTATTGTATTACAAATGGTAAATACCCAGAATACTTAAGAAATAGTATTACCATGTTTTTATTCTTTGCAGAAAGACAAAATGTCCATAATATTTTATTAGTACTTATATCATTAAAAAGATAATCCAGGTTAACTTAACCACTTTAAAATTATGTTCTGAAGCCTCTGAATCAACTAAAGAATGTGATTATTTTATTTACATTTCTATAACACTTTCATAAAATTTTACAAAACTAGACTGTGCATATCCTTTGTCGGATGGTGTAGAACTCATATGAACAAAACCCAACCTATTGTTTCTTCTAAACTTCCCCCCACCAAAAATTTAATAGATCCATCATTGTTTTTCTGAATAGGCTCTTGGTTGCAGCCCTCAAAGTTTTCGATTTTATTGAAGGCAGTGTTTTAGAAGGAAGGGTTTGCTTCTGATCCACCTACTCTGCGATCTTCCTTTAACCAAGTTCAATAAGCACAACACCATGACCCCTCTATTATAATACAATCCCCAAGTGCTGAGCACCCTTAGAGAAAGTGAAATAATTTCCTGGAATATTTCTCATGGTACAGTTCAATTCTTCTCGTGTCTTCTTAGTTGGTTATTCCAACACTTCACTTGTGTTTAAATGCCTTTCTTGTCTCTTTAAATGCATTTCAAACTCACCAGTTGCTCTATTATATGTATAGAGTGGTTGCTGTTTCTCAGTATTTGAACACATAGTGTCTCTGAACATACAAAGTGGAGTTAGTAAAGTTGCAAATCTGAAGACAAACTTGTTTTACATATTGTCTCTTCACCCTTAGAAAGGCTATTGTAACTCCCACTATTCAGAAAATACCATGACTCACCAATATTCAGCATTTCTTATCACCTACAAACTGTATTTGTCTTTTGTATATCTTCCTTCTGTTACTCTAGAAGAAGCATGTGTCTTCACAAACAGTTCATATTCTCCCGCTGCCAGTCTTCTACGATGCCTTGCTAACTCAATGATCTACTTAACCTATAATTCTTCAACTAATCCTTCTATACTAGACTTTTTCTTCCTAAATGCTAAATTAAGAGAAAAACAAACTTGAACTGCTATCCTCTCTCTTACTTTTCAGCAAAATTTCTGGAAAAAAAATGTATCTACATTCTGTGCCCCAATTTCTCATCTATAATTCATTTCTGAAAAAAAGGCTGATTTTTTTTTAATGAAATCTGGATTATTAAGACAACACAGACAGTTCTCTACCAATAAGCCACATCTGAACAAAATATAGGGATAATTTCTAGTCTTTATCTTATTTTCTCTATCTTTTATAATGACTAAACTATCCTTAATATAATTTCTCTATACTGTTTCTTCTATGGCAATCATTTCAAACAGTTTTATTCTTTCATATACTGTTGTCCTCTATTACACATATTCATCTATGTCCAGTCGCTCAGTCGTGTCCAATTCTGCGACCCCATGGACTGCAGCCTGCCAGGCTCCTCAGTCTGTGGGATTTTCCTGGTAAGAATACTGCAGTGGGCTGCCATTCCTCCTCCAGGGGATCTTTCTGAACCAGGGACTGAGCACTTATCTCCTGTGTCTCTTGCACTGCAGCCAGATTCTTTACCACTGAGCTGAGGGGGAAGCCATCAGTTCACCCCTTAAGTATTTCAGACAACTATCTTCAGTTTTTAGATATTCTTATGCTGTTTACACGTCTGGTTCATCAAGTTTTATATTACCTCTACTTTCTAATGTCTAACTATTAACAGGCATTTATTTTTTTACAAAGTGTGACCATCTTTGGGGTGGCAACATTGTGGAAATTATTACAAAACAGTGTCTCTTTCTTCAAAGTCCACCAGCAAAAAAAAAGTATATCAGCTAGGATGCTAAACAGTGAAAAGTGCATTATTGGCTGCACTTATTAGACTGGTTAAATTTTTACTAGGAATTTCTCATTTCTTCTGCTATGTTATTTATTCTCAAATATTTTTTTAAATGGTTATAATATCTTTAGCAGGTTGGTTATATAACCTCTAATATGAATCAGGCTTCCCTGGTGGCTCAGACGGTAAAGAATCTGCCTCCAAAGCAGGGTACCCAGGCTTAGTTCATCAGTTATAATAAATGTACCACTTGGGGTGGGATTTTGATAACTGTGGAAGGCTGTGCATGTTTGGCGACATGAGTCTAGAGGTAATCTCTGTATCTTCCTCTCAAATCTGCTGTGGACCTAAAACTGCTCTAATTTTCTTTTAGACAGAAGGCAAATTAATTTTTGTCCAGGGAGTAGAATGTGAAAATGATAATGTTAGTCACTCAGTCATGTCCAGTTCTTTGCAAATCCATGGACTGTAGCTTGCCAGGCTCCTCTGTCCATGGTGTTATCCAGGCAAGAATCCTGGAGTGGACACCCATTCCCTTCTCCAGGGTACCTTCCCAACCCAGGGACTGAACCCTGGTCTCAATGCAGGCAGATATTTTTTTTTTTTTTTATCATCTGAGGAGTAGAAATGGGGGATGCAAAAGGGCAGAGGAAATGTTTGCAGGGGTCATGAAAATGTTCTAAAACTGGATTTTGGTGATTGGCTTCACTCTTATTAGAAATTACTAAAAAAATTAAAAATCTCTGAATTATAGTGACATGTAGAATGAGTGAATTTATGGTTTGGAAATTATGCCTCAATAAAGCTGTTTTAATAAAAGGGAAAACATAAAGTCTGTAAAAAAGGTGAAAAAGTGATTAAATATTTTGAGTGTTCAGAGGCTTAATTACTTTCTTGTTGAATGTTTCAAAGAATTTTTAAGCTTGAAAATGTCATGCATGTGTTCTCTCACAAAAAATATATACTATTTTAATTTTTTTGGCCATTACGTTTTTTGTCAGCAAATAAGTCTCTGTATTGCAGCAACTTGCAAGAATTTTTGGAAAGAGAAACTCACCTAAACTTTCTCTTAAAGATATTTTTAAAAATAATGGGTGATAATATATTTACCAAAAAAAAAATAATAATACACCTGTGCACTGGAAATAATATTGCTTTTAAATAATTGTCTGGAAATGTTCCAATACTAGGCAATTTTCTTGCTAAAATGGTTTAACTGACATCTCATTAGACTTACAGAAGCTATAAGATTTTACCAGAAGGAAGAATTCCCAAATGTGTAATATTGTTGTTTTTGTTTAGTTGCTAAGTCATATACAACTCTTTGCAACCCCATGGACTGAAGCCCATGAAGCTTCCCTGTCCTTCACTATCTCCTAGAGTTTACTCCAATTCATGTCCATTGATTTTGTGATGTTATCCAACCATCTTATCCTGTGTCATCCCCTTCTCTTCCTGCCTTCAATCTTTCCCACCATCATGGTCTTTTTTAAAAATGAGTTGGTTACTTGCAGGGCGTTCCTACCTGATTCTTGGGAGAGGGTGGGATGAGATGGGAGAATGGCATTGCAACATGTATACTATCAAGTAAGAAACGAATCGCCAGTTGATGTCTGATGCAGGATGCAGGATGCTTGGGACTGGTGCAAGGAGAGGACCCAGAGGGATGGCATGGGGTGGGAGGTGGGAGGGGATTCATGTTTGGGAACGCTTGTACACTCGTGGTGAATTCATGTCAATGTTTGGCAGAACCAATACAGTAATGTAAAGTAAACTAAAGTTAAAATAAAAATTTTAAAAGTAAAAAAAAAAAAAAAAGAAGTAGATGAGGGAATAGGTGTCCTGACTGTATGGCCTCAGGGTCCTCTGAATCTCCTCTGAAATAAAACCACGGTCACCTCTGTCTTTCTCTCAGAGCCCTGACATTGTCTTATCAACTGAGAAGACTGTGTTGTATAGTTTGAGAAAGTTTCCAAAGGTGATTCATGACGCCTCCATCCCACCAGCGCTGGTTGATGACTACGGGTCACAAGTCACAGCGGACACAGCTCTTCCCATGTCTCACTTGCTAACCCCTACAGAAAAGCAAGTTTAGAAACAATGAGTCCAGGATGAAAATTCAAGTCTCTGTAAAATCTTTGTCATCCACCAAGAAACAATTCTTTTTTCTGCCAGGGCTGTTGAAGAGTCATGTATCCTTATTATGGCTGCCTGGGTCTTTATAAGGGGCTTCCCTGATAGCTCAGTTGGTAAAGAATCTGCCTGCAATTCAGGAGACCCCAGTTTGACTTCTGCATCAGGGTTTTTATAGACAGTTTCACCTCCCAAACATTTCAACATGCTGTGATTTTATCAAGTACAGGGCAACACTGAGACCTTTATTTCATTTTATTCTTAGCATCTCCAAGGCCCCCGTTCTACAATGGCAAAGAGAGTAATGCTGTTAACCCTTGATGACTTTGTGAAGATTAATTTAGTTATATTACATAAATTTTCTAAACCAATAAGGAGTGCTTCATATATGACAGCTATTATTATCATTAACTTATTTTTGAGGATCATGTCATGACTACATCATATGGTCAACACTGTATAATCTATGCTGCATAGTCAAATGAAATTTCAAGTTCATAAGACATGTCTAAGTGTCTGGGAGGCATTCTGTAATTTTCTTCATATTGATATTGGGACTTACCTGGTGGTCCAGTGGTTAAGAATCTGCCTGCCAATGCAGGGAACACAGGTTCCATCCCTGGCTCAGAAAGATCACACATGCCAAGGGGCAACTAAGCCCATGCCGTACAACTACTGAGCCCACATATCCTGATGCCCATGCTCCAAAACAAGAGAAGTCATTGCAATGAGAAGCCCGCACACTGCAAGTAGAGAGTAGCCCCTTGCTGACTGCAGCTAGAGAAAGTCCATGTGCAGCAGCAAAGACCCAGTGCAGCCATAAATAAGTAAATTAAAAATTCTGACATAACTCTTGGTTTTGTTTTAAAAGGGTTTAGAAGAGATTCATACTGTATTCAGTCTCTCTCTGTTTTTTTCTCCTGTTCATACTTGCCCATGGTCTTCTCCAAGGGTAACTCTGATTGCCAGGAAACAGCCAGTTGTGAAATATGTCTCAATATGACTTGTATTTGCAGGATAGTCAATTTTACCCCAGGATCTGGCATTGCTCTTTCTGATGAGGTCAATGTAATGCCAAACTGAATCACTGGCTCCCTCCCTTTTCCCAAAGAAAACAGGACAATTGCAAGGAAGCTTATTTGTTGTTGTGCTCATTTCTCAGTCTCCAATTTCATTTCTATCATAAATAGCATCAATTATCTGATGTGTAGCTGACAGAGCAGTTAGTTTGCCTCCAAAGCATCATTTGGTTCCACTGATTCAGCAAAACACTTGAGTATGAATGTGCCCCTGTGTTTATGGACTTCAATGCCTGAGTTTTCACATTAGCTAGAAAAGGTTATTTGTCTTTAGATTAATGATAAACAAGGTTAAGGGCACAGTTCCTAAGTTGTGCTTCATTTGGAGCTTCTCAAGNAATTAAATTTTCTCCTCTTTCTATTTTCATGGATTTATGTTGAGGCAAGATGCTAAGCACAATATTTACATCCTATCAACTAGGTGACATTTTGTTGCCAACAATATAATATTAAAACTAATATTTAATCTAATATTAAAACTCTCACTAAGATGACAATCTTCTAATTATCAGAAAAATGGCCACCTCCCTAATCTAAGTTTCAGTTTGGGACTGCTGACTATAATCTTTAAGTTTGATAAGTAAAATACAGAGAACAAATTTTAAAGCTTAGAAAGCAGATTTCTTATTTTATTTCCCAAACTGTATGCAATAACTTTTAGAAGACCTGCATGAGATCACTGGAAGAGATTACCCTTAGCATAAAGGGCATATTTGGTTGTTTATAAATGTTAAGAAAAAAAAAGTAGTATTAATGTCTTTACAAATTAGTATAACTTACCTTTATACATAAGCAAATAAATAAGGCATATTTTAAATATCTAAACATTTTGAGTCACTTATGTTAGCTGAAACTATGTTTTTTTCTTTGTATGTTTTTTTCACACACACAGAGTGATTGTACAGATATTACATTTAGCCTTTCTTAGTACAATTATATTTCAGTTTATGTCATTAAGAAGCAAATATCACCAGAGCAGTGCTTGGTTTGTATCTGAATTCGTTATGGTATTAAGTTGAGACTTCTTTGACCTGGCTTCAAAAATTACCTGCCCTTTTCTCAAGATACACAGTGTACATATCAATAAAAATAAGGCTGTTTCAATGTTCTGTATTTTATGTGCTTAATCTGAATTTATGGCTCAAGGCTTTCCTTTTGTCACATAACTAAGTCATCTTATTTTTTTATTATTATTTCCTCTGTGTTCATGTGTCTAAAAATAATTTGAACTCTTACGATCTCTCTTACAGAATTTCAAGTACATAATACATTGGCATTAATATAGCTACCATGCTGTACTTTAGATCTTAAGAATTTACTTTGTAAATTTGTTGTTGTTATTTGGTCACCTAGTTGTGTCTGATGTTTGAGACCCCATGGACTGCAGCACGCCAGACCTCTCTGTCCCTCACCATCTACCAAAGTTTGACCAAGTTTCTGTCCATTGCATTGGTGATGCCATGCATCCATCTCATCCTCTGATGTCCTCTTCTCCTTCTGCCCTCAATTTTTCCCAACTTAAGAGACTTTTCCTATGAATCAGCTGTTTGCATTTGCATTGGATAACCAAAATACTGGATCTTCAGCTTGAGCATCAGTCCATCTAATGAGTATTCAAGTCTGATTTCCCTTAAGATTGAATGGTTTGATCTCAATGCTGTCCAAGAGACTCTCAGGAGTCTTCTCCAGCCCCACAGTTTGAAATATGTACTCTAACAAGCCTCTGCCCATTTCCCTACCCCAACTCCTGGCAACCACCATTCTATTCCCTAACTTTCTAAGTTCAGTTTTTTAGATTCCAAAAATATGAGTGACTGTTGTTGTTGTTGTTCAGTCACTTAGTCATGTCCAACTCTGCAACCCCATGGACTTCGGCATGCTAGACTTCCCTGTCCATCATCATGTCCTGGAGTTTGCTCAAACTTGTGCACATTGAGTCAGTGATGTCATCCAACCATCTCATCCTAAGTCATCATCTTCTCCTCCTGCCTTCAATCTTTTCCAGCATCAGGGTATTTTCTAATGAGTCAGCTCTTCACATCAGGTCGCCAACATATTCCAGCTTCAGCCTCAGCCTCAGTCCCTCCATTGAATATTCAGGGTTAATTTGCTTTAGGGTTGACTGTTTGATCTGCTTGAAGTCCAAGGGACTCTTAAGAGCCTTTCCCAACACCACAGTTCAAAAACATCAATTCTTCAGCATGCAGCCTTCTTTATGGGCCAACTCTCAGATCCATACATGACTACTGGAAGAAACCATAGCTTTGAATATACAGACCCTTGTTGGCAAAGTAATATCTCTGCTTTTTAATATACTGTCTAGGTTTCTCATGCTAAGTCACTTCAGTCGTGTCTGACTCTGTGTGACTGCATACACAGCAGCCCACCAGGCTCCCCCATCCCCGGGATTCTCCAAGCAAGAACACTGGAGTGGGTTGCCACTTCCTTCTCCAATGCATGACAGTGAAGAGTGAAAGTGAAGTCCCTCAGTCGTGTCCGACTCTTAGTGACCCCATGGACTGCAGCCTACCAGGCTCCTCCATCCATGGGATTTTCCAGGCAAGAGTACTGGAGTGGGGTGCCATTGCTGCTTTTCTTAAAAGGAGCAAATGTCTTTTATGTTCATGGCTGCAGTCACCATCTGCAGTGATTTTGGAGCCCAAGAAAATCAAATTTGTCACTGTTACCATTGTTTCCCTGTGTATTTGCCATTAAGTGATGGGACTGGATGCCATGATCTTAGTTTTTTGAATGATGAGTTTAAGTTAGCTTTTTTGCTCTCCTCACTCCAGTATTTTTGGGCTTTCCTTGTGGCTCACCTGGTAAAGCATCTGCCTGCCATGCAGGAGACCTGAGTTTGTTTGATCCCTGTGTTGGGAAGATCCCCTGGAGAAGGGAAAGGCTACCCACTCCAATATTCTTGCCTGAAGATTCCCATGGACAGAGAAGCCTGGTAGGCTGCAGTCCACAGGGTCGCAAAATGTTGGACACAACTGAGCGATCTCACTTCACTTCAGGTTATTTCCACACCTTGTCTATTGTAAGTATGCTTCAATGTGGATGGGAGAGCAAAATATCACTTATAATATACTGATTTTATTTTCTTTAGATATATAACCAGAAGTGGGATTGTGTATCTTATGGTAGTTCTATTTTTATTAATCTAAGAAAACTCTATCTTATTTTCCCTAATGGCAGAATCAATTTTCATTCTCACCAACAGCCCACAACAGTTCACTTTTCCCCAACATCCTCACCAAAATCTATGTTTCTTTGTTTTCTTTTTTTTAATGATAGTCACCCTAAAAGGAGTAAGGTGATCTTGCAGTGATTTTGGTCTGCATTTCCCTAATGATTAGTGATGCTGAGCATCTCATAAGATACCTTTTGACCATTTATGTTTTTTTTGGACAAATGTTTATTCAGGTCCGTTTCCTATTTTTTAATCAAATTGTTGTTTTTTTGTTATTGAGTTACATGATATCCTACAATGTATTGTACATTTAAATTTTGCTACAAGAGTAGATTTTTTTCTCACAGTATGCACACAAAAATATTAACTGTATTATTATTATATTATTTATATTATTATAACATATTATTGATATGTTAATTCACTTGAATTTTGTACTCACTATACAAGGTATACCTCAAAACATTTTGTTGTGCACCTTAAATACATACAGTTTTTATTTGTTAATCATAACTAAATGAAGTTGAACATAAATAAAAATAAATAGAAAAGCACTATATGTTGATATGGATACATNCTAATTTGACTGCTAGTGATAAAATTATTTAAATTTAAATACTTTGCTTTAATATATTATAATTGACAAATAAATCATATAATTTATGAATAGCTTTTAGTGAGAAAGTTATAATGTCTTTAAAATATTAGTTTAATCATATAAACTCTTTCTTGTCTAATGTTTCACTGTTGTGTTATCTTTCATAGGTTCTGGGATCTTAACTCAGGGAGAAAATGTTGTTGTTGCAATTTTTTGTGTCAAAAAAGTGCCCGGTGAAGAAGTTCTTCCTGACAAATTGGATTTTCTGTTTCTCCAATTCCATGCATCATGCTATTTTTTCACCCTTGCTGACATGGTTTGTGATAGATATTCTATTTTTTATTGTGATTTTTCTTCTTTTTCTTTTCCTTCCTTAATATCTTTAAGACAGTTTTCCAAGCCAATGACTCATGAAACTAAAGTGTCTATTTCTCATCTGACATACGATTTGCCTGCTGTAGTCTGGCCAAATTAGTATTCAACTCTTACAAAATCCTCATGAAGAAGTCATTTTCTGCACTTCAATAATATGCATCCCAGCTCTTCATTGGCATATGTTCTTCCTTACTTTATCATGGAATGCAATTTGCTCCTAAGCATTAGCTCTTGGATTTTATTTTCAATATATTGGCCTATTTTCAATACCAGAGCTAAGTTCTTCCCCTGCCCTCCTCCATAATAAGCAAATAAATAACATTCAGAATGTTATTTAAAATATGTTTTAAATAACAATGTTTAAAAAGAGAAATTCACTTCACAGTTACCACATATTCCACATTGCTTGATTCTCTAGTTAGTCTAGTGCTTGTTTCTGATAATGGCACTAATAAGCAATTAGTATGTATGTATTTATCCATATCAACATATAGTACTTCTCAATTTGCGTACTAGTGCCATTATGTTCCTAATATGTCAAGCTTAGAATAACTGGTCATTTTCTAAATAATTTTTAAATAACATTTTTTTAAATTTAGATTTTATTTTATTTTTTTTTTTACTTTACAATATTGTATTGGTTTTGCCATACATCAACATGAATCTGCCACGGGTGTACATGTGTTCCCAATCCTGAACCCCTCTCCCACCTCCCTCCACATACCATCTCTCTGGGTCATCCCAGTGCACCAGCCCCAAGCATCCAAATAACATTTTATAGTCTAAATGGTTATTAAAGAACACAATGTAGATGTTTTTAAACATATTTATTTGTCCACTATATTATGTGGATTAATATAATGTTGTTTTATAACAGATTTGTAATGTGACTTAGCCATGTGTTAAATACTTTTGCTTAAACTGGTTATTTTTCACAGTAACTAAATGAGTTAGTAACATCTTAGTGACAATAAAACAACCTTTTTTTTTTTCTTTTTATGTGCAGGAAGTCCATGAGTCACCTAGGAAGAATTGAATGGCTGAGGCTGAAATCCCCAAGACTAGAGGATTCACTTTAAAGACAGATCTGGGGGGCAGTGGGGGGGGGGGAGAATATATATATATATATATATATATATATATGGCTCATGACTCTCTACTGGAGGACACATATTAATGAGAATAATGTATATCTGTCATCTGCATATCTGAAATATTTGAAAGCTAAGTGTATGATCTCATTTATTTTTAGGTGAGGGAAATGATACTCAGAGTTTTTATAGAACTTGTGTTAAGACTATTGGGCAAGTAGGATAACAGTCTCTTTTCAAATTCTGGTAGATTCAACTCAAAGTCTATTTTGCTTTCAGAAAAGTAGAGTTCCCTGTCCTAAACTCACTCCATGGTATGGACATGCTTTTCAAGACAAAACAGGGTCTTGAATATTAAAAGTATACATATCTGTAAAATACAGTGAGAGTCTCATTTTCAAGATATAATGTACCAGAATCATTTCTTAGTTAAGCATCATGTATGGCTTTCTCCATAGCACTCAAGATCAAGACTGACCATGTTATTTTATTTCTACAGAATAAATGACAAAGCGTTACAGCCACTAACTACCAGAGGCAGCAAGCCCATTACACCTTCTAGATAATCTTCTGTCTTCTAGATAGTTGATAAAACACTAATTGTGAACGGTTCAAGTAGTGTTAGTGGTTCAAGTAGTGTTAGTCGCTCAGTCATGTCTGACTCTTTGCGACCCCAAGAACTGTAGCCCGCCAGGCTCCTCTGTCCATGGAATTCTCCAGGCAAGAATACTGAAACGGGTTGCCATTCCCTTCTCCAAAATGGTTCAGAATGATACCTTATTTCTCCTTTCAAAGGCTGGCTCTATGTGTACCTGCCAGGACTCTACACTTTCCGGTGAATCTACTCCATCACATTCATCCTGGAATGAGTTTCTAGAAATATTGTTACTGTTTCAGCTCAGCATGGTAATCTGAAGGAGGGAGTAAGGGCTGCACCAAAACTTTGTTCCGTTCAAATGAAAATGCATCTGGTTTTGGAATACTCGGCTGAAGGTTTTGGTCTCTAGATCTTTAAAATGATTTCTCTGACTTAAATTCCTAAATCTTATGCTTTACTAACTTTATATAGTTCAAAACAGTGCTAATATAATTGAAATGGAATCAAATAATAATCTAGCATAAGCTTTGAGTCCATATCAAGGAAGTACTTTATCAAATTTTAGGATCATATGGTAAAAAGATAAATATCAATTAGCAGTCAAGGACTACTTTATTGATGAGGATTTTAATTTTGAAAATACTCCAAAGTAAACAATATATTGCAAATAATCTAACCTAATTCTGCTGCTGCTGCTGCTAAGTCACTTCAGTCGTGTTCGACTCTGTGCAACCCCATAGACGGCAGCCCACCAGGCTCCCGCATCCCTGGGATTCTACAGGCAAGAACACTGGAGTGGGTTGCCATTTCCTTCTCCAATGCAGGAAAGTGAAAAGTGAAAGTGAAGTTGCTCAGTCATGTCCGAGTCTTAGCGACCCCATGGACTGCAGCCTACTAGGCTCCTCCATCCATGGGATTTTCCAGGCAAAAGTACTGGAGTGGGGTGCCATTGCCTTCTCCAAACATAATTCTAAATTTTAAAAATCTATTAGCAAAGAGGAATACAATTGAAGACACAAGCATGAATTCTGAACTGAATATTAGACTTTGAAAATTGCTTTGCTTTGCTTTCCAACTCATTATTCATTATAGATTGTGTTGTGCTCAGTTGCTCAGTTGTGTCCAACTCTTTGCATCCCCATGGATTATATAGCCCTCCAGACTCTTCTATCCATGGAATTTTCCAAGCAAGACTATTGGAGAGGATTCTTATTTCCTACTCCAGGGGATCTTCCTGACCCAGGGATTGAACCTGAATCTCTTGTGTCTCCTGCATTGGCAAATGGATTCTTTACCAATGTACCACTTATTTATTTGTCTCCAACCTGTGATACCTCACACATGGCATATGCAGCCTTGGTAGGTAATATTTAAATACTATTTCAATATTGAACTCCGTGACTCTCAAGGACTCTTTTCATCTTAAGAAAAAGCTTTCTTATCTGGCACATTATCTAGGAGTTTAAGGATACTGTCCATTTGGAGTTCGGATTTGAAGTTCAGCACTCAACTGCTGTATTCAGTATGGCCTATTATTTTTTTCTTCTTTTTCCATTCTTATCAGATCACCAAAATTAGAATACCTTTGGAAACTACCCTGGCAAAATTAATTCTTGTGTAATTAAGAATAAGAAGGAGTGCTATCCATTTATTTATGTGTTTGTTTAATAAATACCTAGGTTTTATTCTCTTAATATCTATGAAATATGCTCAGAATACTTTGAAAAAGGTAGCATTCAGAGTGTTTAGTCATCATCAACTATAAATAATACAGTACAGTTTATATTCATAAGAAATTTAAAAATGAATGAGAATAACATAAGGAAGAAAAATAATTCAGTTTTGTATTTTGTTCTACTCTATAAAAGTGATTTATCCAAAGATTCTTATCAAATCTAGCTAATTGGCACTAAATGCTTGATGATTTTTAAAATAGTATTCTAATTCCATTATGACTTCCCTTTTATCTCAGACAGAAAAGAACCCTCCTGCAATGCAGAAGACCTGGGTTCAATTCTTGGGTTGGGAAGGTCCCCTGGATGGGAGCATGGCAACCCACTCCAATGTTCTTGCCTGGAGAATCTCCATAGACAAAGGAGCCTGGTAGGCTACAGTCCATGGGGTCACAAAGAATTGACATGACTGAGTAACTAAACACAGCACACAGCAATCCCATCATACACAGATTTTATTTTAGCTTCTAAAATACATAAAAACCTTTTTGCATAATCTAATGGTAAATTATTAACTAACGTGAAGTCTGCTTAAAATCAGATACATAAAAATAAACAGCATGGTAAGGGTAAAGAACAAAAACTGCATTTTAATCAACATTTATGATTCTCTTGGCATTAACTACTCATTATCTCAATTTCATTCAGGAGAACAAAAATATAAAATTATCAATATAATTAACTTTGACTATGTAATATTTCTGTCTATAGTGTTATCAAATCAAGTAATACATATATTAACTAGAACTCAATGATTTTTTAAAATATATTACAATAAACTGTTTCCTCTATCTCAGGAAACATGTTAAAAGTGATTTTTATCATTTCTTAGGTTTGAACCAAGCACTTCATACAAAACTGAAAATATCAAGAAGCCATGACAATGAAAGCTTACACACACACACACACACACACACATACACTCACTCACTCACAAGTATATAATCCTCTTATGTGTGAACATTCAACTTACAATTTTTTTCACAGACCTGATTCCTCACTCTTAGAGATTCAAGAGGCAAGTAAAACTCGAGCACTGTGCCATGTTTTTTAAAAATCACATTTCCAAATTTTGTAGACATGCAGTGGAATAAAGGAATGGTATTTTAGAATTCATTTATTTAAATCTGGGAGAATGTGTAGTTTGACCATACAGCAAAGGCCAGTCCTGCCATATGTAAATGATTAGAAATGCTTTGTGGAAAGCAGGCAGCTGGAATGTTTGAAACCACTGGTATATGGAATGCAGGTTTAAAGCAATCCACAACAAATTGGTGTGCCTGTATTCAATAAAACATGACCATTTAAAATTATACAATAAGTCACTGGCCCATGCCTAAAAGAAAAAGGATGTGTATTACTTACCTATAGACCCTTATCAGGACTGCCATACACAGAGTGGTCATCAAATTCACAAATCAAATTATAAAAATAAACTTTACAGATATTTATAATCAAGCAGATTACTAAATTCTATCCTGGTTCCAAATGTGAGTAAAATGTCCTCTTCCCTACTCATATCAAGGATTTTGTGATATGACAATGTAGTTAGTTGCCTTTGCTGACAAAATACACCTCTATATTATATCCATGATTAGCTATGCTGTTTTTAAAGTACAAATCAATAAATTCTAGCCAATAATCAATACCTTTTACATAAAATTGCCTCCCTCCTTCCTGGTGATGGGTATTACTAACTGTAGTAGGCAACTAAAGCTGTCCTCTCAGTATTCTCATACCTTGGATACTCAATCAACACCAGTGTAGGTGCTGATGTGAAAGGACTTTGCATGTAGAATTAAGGTTTACTCATTAGGTGAATTTAAACTAGAAGTGTAGACAGGATGCTTCAGGTTGGCCCTATACAGTTACTTCCACCCTTAAAAGAAAAAAAAAAAAAAAAGCGAGTCAGATACACGAGGAAGAAGAAAGCGAATGAAAGATGAGGCACGTGGGGAGATCAGAGAGATCTAAGCCATCAGGACTTGACACACTGTTATTGGTTTTGAAATGGAGAAAAGGATGACAAACTAAGGAAAGCAGACAGCCTCTAGAAAATGAGAATGACCCCTGGGTGACAGCCAGAAAGGAGATAGGGACCTCAGTTCTATAATCCCCTCCCCCACCACCCCAGGACTGAATTTAGCCTCCCACCTGATGAGCTTGTGAGCAAATTCTTTCCCAAAACTTTAGCAACAAGCACAGCTTCTCTGAGAACTCAGCTGTGGATTTCATTAAGGTAGGATTTAAATACAAATACACAGGTATATACAATATTAAATGAATACACAAAGATACTTATATATGCTGCTTTTAACATTAAGCTATAGTTTGCATTATATCAGAAGAGAAATCACTGAATATACTGTATTCCTTCATGACAAATACATTTAACATGTTTTTAAATGATGAAGAATAAAGAGAGAAACAAAATTTTAAAATGTATTATCAAGGCAAAAATTGCAGCATGAAAAGCTATTTCAGCAAGGAAGACTATTCAGTCTGTCAACTTAAAAAATATTCACAACCCGAAAGCTGAGAGTTATGTGTTACTGAGTGGGAAGTTTTAGGACTTCAGGGCTGGGAGGTAGTATCTCAAGCAACCCTGAGAGAACTGCTTTGAGGAAGCAAGGGCAAGAGCCAGGTTACATAGAAGTTTTGCAACAAAAGACAGGTAGTCTGAGCCTCAAAAGATTATTCATTAAGGAGAACCAGATAGCTCAAGTTAAGGAATTTAGCACTTTCTGTGTATGGGGAAATGCAAGAGCCTATGCTAACTGAAGTTATCCTTCTGATATGCCCCTCAGCTAACTGGGACCAGTATGCTGTGTTTTCACATCCTGAGCTTCCTCAGGACTCACTGTAGGGCATGACTGCAGTCTGATGGCTGCTAAACAGCAGATATTATTTTCTTCCTGAATCCCTTCAGGGCTCACCAGTTCATCATTTGTGGTGGCTGCAATGGCTGATGACTGTGATATTCTTTATTTACTGATATGGCAGAAAATATTTCATTTTGCAAGACTACTGCAATAGAGGACAAACTGAACTTTCCACATAAACTAGGACAATGTGAAAGTGAAAGTGTTACTTGCTCAGTCGTGTCCCACTCTTTGCGATACCATGAACTGTAGCCCACTAGGATCCTTTGTCTATGGAATTCTCCAGGCAAGAATACTGGAGTGGGTTACCATTCCCTTCTCCAGAGGATCTGCTCAACCCAGGGATCGAACCTGGGTCTTCTACATTGCAGGCAAATTCTTTACCATCTGAGCCACCAGGGAAGCAAACTAGGACAAGAAGGGGTGTAAGCACTGAATGAATTAGTCGGAAAGTTTTGGAGGATGTCAGGGGAAGGTTGATCAATGCAGTGTGTCAAATGATCACACTGAGTTACTTCCTTGTTTACAATTGTCTTTCTCCCTGATTAGGTTCACCTGTATTTGCTAGTTGGCACCCATCCAGCTAGACTCCTATCTTCCCAAAGATACCGAAGAAGAAGGGTGCTACCTCTTTAGATGTTTCCAGGTGAAAGAGATGGTTCCCACATACTGGAGAAAGATATTTCCTGAGCTGTAAACTGACAAGAGACTGAGAGAAGACATAGGTATATTTCAAAGAGCCCTTAAAGAATTCACAATGACCAGTTTTCTAGAGTAAATCCTCTGAGAAAAGGCAGATCAGTATTCTATAGTAAGGAAAAACCTTATTTCAAGCTGATAGGAACAATCATAACCAGTATTCTAAGGTCTCATTACTGAACTAGACAGTTAAATTATGACCACATTTATATATTACATATTCTATTTTAATATATAACAACTATGTCTTATAAAATTTTATCAGGTCTGATTCTGTTGTAAATGCAACAAAGGAAAACCAATAAAATTTGGAAAATAATCTAATGCTGTTATATTTCCACCACTTTTCAGTATAGCCTTAATCAGTCACTATTATGAACTCTGATGAGATTTAAAAATGCATCCTAAGTGATACTGAAGTATTACAGAGTGCATCAATGAGTGTAGTCTTAGGCAAACAGTAGCCAAGTGCTCCTACATCCCTGACCTAGTTCAAAATACCAAGTCATTCCTCTAAGGAAATGCAGGATTTTAATCTTAGCCATTCTGTTTGACAGATATTTTTGTGTTTTTAATCATTCAACATTTCTTAGTTATTTTACTTACAAAGATCTGTCATAAAATTTTATGGTGAAAATGCCAAAAATAAAGGTAGTTACAGACTATCAAGTATAATTAAATGAATACATGCTTTAAATCTATCATGTGATCAACATTTGGAATGCCAATATGATTTGTCAAATAAGAAAATAGAATGTAGGCTTCCCCGGTGGCTTGCACGGTAAAACGTCTGCCTACAATGCGGGAGACATGGTTCGATTCCTGCGTCAGCAAGATCTCCTGGAGAAGGAAATGACAACCCACTCCAGTATTCATGCCTAGAAAATCCCATGGACGGAGGAGCCTGGTGGGTTACAGTCCATGGGGTCACAAAGAGTCGGACATGACTGAGAGACTTGTCTTCTTCACTTCACTCTAGAATAAGCATGTGGATGTCTGTGAGGACAAACAGTCACCTCCCTAAATATAGAAACTAGATTAATTTTTTCTTTCTCAGGTTAATAGACATTAATGCCTTTATTATATTTGGAATGACTATCATTCTAATGTCATTAAATGCACAATGCATGAATAGACTAAAAAGAATATAATTTAAAACAAAAACTCTATTAAAAATGATGCAGATGGCATTTTATTGTACTTGTAGCAGGCATCATGGATTTAGTCATTGTTGCTGGTTATATGTTGCTCTTATACCATATAATTTAATGACAGTATGGTTTCGTTATTTTCAGAAAACATGGTGCATAATGAAAAGTATAATATAATCCTGTTCTCATTCATGCTATTCTTAATAGTTTTTCCCATGATCTAGATCATTAATAAGATTATATGTGTCATTCCTAGTACATTGACATCTAGGCATTCTTGAGGGTACTTAGCATGTATTTCAAATATCTTGTGTTCAGTCTAAAGCTACGCTGGTTCAAAATGGTAGCAACTAGACCCTCATGGCTTTCTTATTTGAAAACTTAAATTAAAAAAATTAAACATCTGTCCCCAGTTGCACTGACCACTTTGCAAGTGCTTGATGACCAAGTGGCTAGTAGCTACAATATCAGCAATATTTTTTTCATTAATGAGAGTTCCATTAGATAGTATCAGTTGATGGAATATGCTTGCCAAATCAGTTTGACAGGCTATAGGCATGCAAAATACAGCCTAATATTTTATTTTTTATAAATGTAATGTAAAACTCTAGACAAAAATATGAGTGGAATTTATTCATTCAATTAAATGATTTTTGAGGCAAGTGATTTTTGATATAAGGAAAAAGAAAAGTATAAGAACTTCTTCCACCAGCTGATACACATATTATTCTGTAAGTAGTTTTTCCCAAGCAACAAATGCAAATACCAGTCACTGAACTCCCAAGCAGTATATCACTACAGAACTTCCAAGACTCAGATTATTATGTCACCTTAAATTAATTTAATCATTTTTTATGTTGTTTTAGAACATTGACTATTTTGGTAAGAAAGACAATGCCATAAAGCCAATAATTATCTTGTCCAAAATGCCACTAATACTTTAATTGAGATATAATCTGTAGCTATTCCACTTTCATTCTAAAATATTTATTTCCCAAGCTATTGTGTAATAAAAATAGCAAGAAATTTAGTAAAAACAATAAACATCAAAGTTATAAAACTGACTTTTTTGTGTGTGAAACATATAGGTCATCTGTAATTTGTGGAAAACATACAAATATATATGCCCATGTTGAATCTGAATAGCAGTCTAAAAGTTTTATGTTGCAAACTGATGTTTATTTTTCTCTTTTTGTATTTCTGATCACCATGTCTAGAAGCAACATACTTACTGAAGCATAATAATGTCTCTCAGGAAAATAAACATCTATGGTCATGAATTCCAATACCTTGTGGAAACAGTACTTTCTTAACCGAAAACATGCCCAATTCTTTGATATCTATCAATTTGATATACAGCTCCATGGCTTATACACTGTCAGCCAGCTGCAAATTAATGTATATCTGAATCTGTCTCCTATGCTGTGCACAGCCTTGAGGAACAGCTGAACAAGTGTTTTCCTTATACATGAAAGAAGGAAGCTTATGTGAAATACAACCGACTTGTTTTTAGCATCTATTCCACTAATCAAACCAGAATTTTGGGTTATTACGTTTAGTCAATGTATAGCCACAGGCTCTGAAAGATCAGTTTCATTTCACATAGCACTGTGCTTTGGGAGAATGGCATTGAAACATGTATAATATCATGTAGGAAATGAATCGCCAGTCTAGGTTTGATGCAGGATACAGGATGCTTGGGATGGGTGTGGGGATGACCCAGAGAGATGGTATGGGGAGGGAGTTGGGTCTGGGGTTCAGGATTGGGAACTCATGTATACCCCTGGTGGATTCATGTTGATGTATGGCAAAACCAATACAGTATTGTAAAGTAAAATAAAGTAAAAGAAAAAAAAAGAAAAGAAAAGTGAAGTCACTCAGTCATGTCCGACTCTTTGCAATCCCATGGACTGCAGTCTACCAGGCTTCTCTGTTCATGGGATTTTCCAGGCAAGAATACTAGAGTGAGTTGCCATTTTCTTCTCCAGGGGATCTTCCTGAGCCAGGGATTGAACCCAGGTCTCCTACACTGCAGGCAGATGTTTTACCCTCTGAGCCAAAGAGTCTGCCTATATTTTAATGTTCTATTTTCTATTTCACCTATTTTTTCCACCTGGCATTATTCTTACCCAGAAAGATGTTATAACTTTTGTCCTTAACAATTTTATCAGAGTTGCTAAAAATATATTTTTAAGTCTTCTTCTATGGTAAACAATCTTTTTCTCTCTGAGGAGCTATTTGCACACGTCTGAGTACTTTTCAGCAAGTCCTTCTACTGGTGGATAACTCAGCAGTCTAATTACATTTATAATTAGAATATAAATTATAAAAATACTGTAATCATTCTTGGGCAGGACTATAGGCCAAACTATCTAGAAAATACACAATGCATTTTCACAATATTCTGTATAACAAGACAGTTCTGAACAGTAAGGAGAAGTTTATGGATAATTATTAATAGTTCTAAATGTTAAAACTTTTTTGTCCTTATTTTTCATAAACCAATTTTCATGAACACTTGAA
>SJYQ01005487.1:40908-52234 GCA_006410935.1 Redunca redunca
CTATTGCCTTGCAAAAAAAGACCCTATTTTGAAATCAAATTTCATATATGTATATATATTTTAAAATAATTTTTGTGATTTTGTTTTGTATTTTTAATATTCTATTTTTGATAGTCTAACTTCTACTGTAGATTTTTAATCTTTGCTTTTTGGTATTTGTTATCAATTCTGTACTGTTAAGAATTTAATCTTCAGTATCCATTTTCACTTAGGGGTGTGATTACTTGCTTGATTGCTCTCTCCCCTTTTGAGTTTCCCTTTTCTCCCCCAGGTCACCTCTATCTCCTCCCTCTCCCTTCTCTTCTCTACTTAACTCTGTGAATCTCTCTGGGTATTCCAGATTGTGGAGAGCACTTAGGAAACCAATTACTGGCTAGATTGCTCTCTCCCCTTATGATCCCCCCTTTTCTCCTCCTGGTCACCTCTGTCTCCCTTCTCCCTCTTCTCTTCTCCATGTAACTCTGTGAACCTCTCTGGGTGCCCCTAACTGTTGAGAATTATTTCACCATTAACCTAGATGTTTTATCATCTGTGCTGTATGGATGGAGAAGTCTTGAGTCTACTGTAAGAATAAGACTGAAAGCCAGAGGCAGGAGGCTTAACTCCAAAACTTGACAGTATTAGAGAACTCTTGATTCCAGGGAAAATTAATAGACAAGAGCTCACCCAAAAGCCTTCATACCTACACCAAAACCAAGCTCAAACAAACAGCCAACAATTCCAGAGCAAGACAAACAATGTAAATTCTCCAGCAAAGCAGGCACACAGCCCTGAGCATTAAAAGACAGGCTGCCCAAAGCCATGCCAAACCCACAGACACTCCAAAACTCACTACTGGACATTTCATTGCACTTCAGAGAGAAGAGATCCAGTTCAACCCACCAGAACACAGACACAAGCTACCCTAACCAAGAAACTTTGACAGGCTACTAGTCCAACTCCACCCATGGAGAGCAAGCTCCACAATAAAGAGGAACCGCAAACTTCCAGCCTACATAAAGGGTGGCACAAACACAACAATCTAAACAAAATAAAAGGCATAGAAATATTCATCACGTAAAGGAACATAATAAATGCCCACCAAATCAAGCAAAAGAGGAGGAGATATGGAGTCTACCTGAAAAAGAATTCAGAATAATGATAGTAAAGATGATCCAATATCTTGAAAACAAAATGGAGTTACAGATAAATAGACTAGAGACAAGGATTGAGAAGATGCAAGAAATGCTTAACAAGGACCTAGAAGAAATAAAGAAGAGTTAATCAATAATGAATAAGGCAATTACTGAGATCAAAAGCACTCTGGAGGGAACCAAGAGTAGAATAACTGAGGCTGAAAATAGAATAAGTGAGATGGAAGATAGAATGGTGGAAATAAATGAAACAGAGAGGAAAAGACTTAAAAGAAATGAGGAAAACCTTAGAGAACTCTGGGAGAATATTTAACACCCCAATATTCAAATTATAGGAGTCCCAGATGAAGAAGACAATAAGAAAGGCCATGAGAAAATACTTGAGAAGATAATAGTTGAAAACTTCCCTAAATGGGGAAGAAAATAGCCACCCAAGTCCAAGAAACCTAGAGTCCCAAACAGGATAAACCCAAGGTGAAACACCCCAAGACACATATTAATCAAACTAACAAAGATCAAACACAAAGGGAAACACGATTGAGTGACTTCACTTTCACTTTTCACTTTCATGCATTGGAGAAGGAAATGGCACCCCACTCCAGTGTTCTTGCCTGGAGAATCCCAGGGATGGGGGAGCCTGGCAGACTGACATCTATGGGGTTGCACAAAGTTGGACATAACTGAAGCTTATTAGCAACAACAGCAGCAGCAGTCATATATTAAGTTGTCAGTAAATAGATAGGTAGTATGCCTCTAGCCATAAATAAACAAAATGTCTGACTTTATTTTTTCAACAGGTTAATTTAGTCTACTTTTGCTCATTTTTCAGATTAATAAATTGCATATGTTTAATTGATAAAGGTAATTGAGAAAAAATATGTTTCTAAGTGTTTAATTTCATAATAACCAGCAACTGTTTATAATTGCTAGTTTCATGTCAGATTTACTCACCTAATTCAGTCTAAAGATTTCAATAGTGAAATAAATTATGTAACTATCAAAGCAATGTATAGTATATATTTACTTGTCCATTATGGGTTAAAAATTAAGTGTGTCTGTATACTAAAAACTATTTTTTAATAATTAAAATTAACCTTTTTATGGCCATTAAAAACTAACTTCCCTTTAAATGTTAATATTTAAACATCAATAGCATTGAGAAAAATGGCAAGGTCAATTCATCAGCTAACATTATAATTAAGAGATACATTTTACTGTGACATAAAAAATAATTGGAATTTATGTCTACATATGCCAATGAAAGAGAATAGTATCTGTGAAAGAAAAAAGAAGGATTCACAAATTCCTAGAACCATGGTAGGGATAGACTGGAAAATAGTACTCTCATTTCTTTCATCACTCTGGCCTCACATATTGAAGTAAGAGACTGAAGTTGCAGTCAGGGCATTATAGCGACAGGACTACTTTATTTAGTTGATAAATTTCAGTAGGAACCACAGAGATATTTACAAATGCAAAGACTTCAGCCTAGACATGGTGAGCACTTGATTCTATATATTCTGTTGTTAGTTGCTCAGTGATGTCTGACTCTTTGCTACCACACAGACTACAGGAATTTTCAGTTTTTTACAGGAATTTCCAGGCCTTTAGAGGAATTTCCAGGCGTGAATGCTGGACTGGGTTGACATTCCTTTTGCCAGGGCATCTTTCCAACCCAGGGATCAAAACAGGGTCTCTTGCATTGCAGGCAGACTCTTTACCGTCCGAGCCCCAAGGACCCATATATTGTTAGTTAATCTCAAAAGTCTTTGCTTTGCTATTCTTTTGTATTCACTTACATTCCTGCTAAAATGAATAATCACTAAATGTGTGTGTATATATTGTTATAATGTTTATGCAATTATACAATCCTAGAAAAATTAATGATATTCAATCTGGCTATGCAGTTCAAGCTTATAGTTCTCATTGTGTGTGTTTGTGTGTATGTTCAATTTTATCATTAAGCATGAATTTTTGTGACTGATGCAAGATCTATTGCTAATCTAAATTTTTTCAGTTGAATCTTTAAAACTATTGCATCAGTTCAGTCCAGTCGCTCAGTCATGTCTGACTCTTTGCGACCTTATGGACCACAGTAGGTCAGGCCTCCCTGTCTATCACCAATTCAGGGGATAGACTCAAACTCATGTCCATTGAGTCTGTGGTGCCATCAAACATTCTCATCCCCTTCTCCTCCTGCCTTCAATCTTTCCCAACATCAGGGTCTTTTTAAATGAGTTAGCTCCTCACATCAAGTGGCCAAAATATTGGAGTTTCAGCTTCAACATCAGCCCTTCCAATGAATATTCAGAACTGATTTCCTTTAGGAAGGACTGGTTAGATCTCCTTGCAGTCCAAGGGACTCTCAAAAGTCTACTCCAATACCACAGTTCAAAAGCATCAGTTCTTCAGTGCTCAGTTTTTTTATAGTCCACCTCTCACATCCATACATGACCACTGGAAAAACCATAGCCCTGACTAGATGGACCTTTGTTGGCAAACTAATATCTCTGCTTTTTAATATGCTGTTTAGCTTGGTCATAACTTTTCTTTCAAGGTAGAAGTGTCTTTTTATTTCATGGTTGCAGTCACCATCTGCAGTGATTTTGGAATCCCCAAAAATAAAGTCTGCCACTGTTTCCATTGTTTCCCTATCTATTTCCCATGAAGTAATGGGACCAGATGCCATGATCTTCATTTTCTGAATGCTGAGCTTTAAGCCACCTTTTTCACTCTCCACTTTCACGTTCATCAGGAGGATCTTTAGTGCTTCTTCACTTTCTGTCATAAGGGTGGTGTCATCTGCATATCTGAGGTTATTGATATTTCTCCCAGCAATCTTGATTCCAGCTTGTGCTTCTTCCATTCCAGGGTTTCTCATGATGTAGTCTTCATATAAGTTAAATAAGCAGGGTGACAATATATGTCCTTGATGTACTCCTTTTCCTATTTGGAACCACTCTGTTCCTTGTCCAGTTCTAACTGTTGTCTACTGACCTGCATACAGATGTCTCAAGAGGCAGGTCAGGTGGTCTGGCATTCCCATCTCTTTCCGAATTCTCTCTTGACTGTCTGGATCACAATAAGCTGTGGAAAATTCTGAAAGAGATGGGACTACCAGACCACCTCACCTGCCTCTTGAGAAATCTGCATGCAGGTCAGGAAGCAACAGTTAGAACTGGACATGGAACAACAGACTGGTTCCAAATAGGAAAAGGAGTACATCAAGGCTGTATATTGTCACCCTGCTTATTTAACGTATATGCAGAGTACATCATGAGAAACGCTGGACTGGAAGAAACACAGCTGGAATCAAGATTGCTGGGAGAAATATCAATAACCTCAGATATGCAGATGACACCACCCTTATGGCAGAAAGTGAAGAAGCACTAAAGATCCTCTTGATGAACGTGAAAGTGGAGAGTGAAAAAGTTGGCTTAAAGGTCAACATTCAGAAAACGAAGATCATGGCATCTGGTCCCATCACTTCATGGGAAATAGATGAGGAAACAGTGGAAACAATGTCAGACTTTATTTTTTGGGGCTCCAAAATCACTGCAGATGGCGATTGCAGCCATGAATTAAAAGACACTTGCTCTTGGAAGGAAAGTTATGACCAACCTAGATAGCATATTCAAAAGCAGAGACATTTCTTTGCTGACTAAGGTCCATCTAGTCAAGGCTATGGTTTTTCCAATCGTCATGTATGGATGTGAGAGTTCAACTGTGAAGAAGGCTGAGTGCAAAATAATTGATGCTTTTGAACTGTGGTGTTGGAGAAGACTCTTGAGAGTCCCTTGGACTGCAAGGAAATCCAACGAGTCCATTCTGAAGGAAATCAGACCTGGGATTTCTTTGGAAGGAATGATGCTAAAGCTGAAACTCCAGTACTTTGGCCACCTCATGCGAAGAGTTGACTCATTGGAAAAGACTCTGATGCTGGGAGGGATTGGGGGCAGGAGGAGAAGGGGACGACAGAGGATGAGATGGCTGGATGGCATCACTGAATCGATGGATGTGAGTCTGAGTGAACTCCGGGAGTTGGTGATGGACAGGGAGGCCTGGCATGCTGTGATACATGGAGTCGCAAAGATTCGAACATGACTGAGTGGCCGAACTCAACTGAACTCTGCATAGAAGTTAAATAAGCAGGGTGACAATATACAGCCTTAACATACTCCTTTTCCTATTTGGAACCAGTCTGGTGTTCCATGTCCAGTTCTAACTGTTGCTCCCTTACATGCATATAGGTTTCTCAAGAGGCAGGTCAGGTGGTCTGGTATTCCCATCTCTTTCAGAGTTTCCCACAGTTTATTGTGATCCACACAGTCAAAGGCTTTGGCATAGTCAGTAAAGCAGAAAGATACTTTTCTGGAACTCTCTTGCTTTTTGATGATCCAGCAGATGTTGGCAGTTTGATGTCTAGTTCCTCTGCCTTTTCTAAAACCAGCTTGAACATCAGGAAATTCACAGTTCACGTGTTGCTAAAGCCTGGCTTGGAGAATTTTGAGCATTACTTTACTAGCATGTGAGATGAGTGCAATTGTGCCGTAGTTCAGACATTCCTTGGCATTGCCTTTCTTTGGGATTGGAATGAAAACTGACCTTTTCCAGTCCTGTGGCCACTGCTGAGTTTTCCAAATTTGCTGGCATATTGACTGCAGCACTTTCACAGCATCATCTTTCAGGATTTGAAACAGCTCAACTGGAATTCCATCACCTCCACTAGCTTTGTTTGTAGTGATGCTTTCTAAGGCCCACTTGACTTCACATTCCAGATGCCTGGCTCTAGGTGAGTGATCACACCATCGTGATTATCTGGGTCATGAAGATCTTTTTTGTACAGTTCTTCTGTGTATTTTTGCCACATCTTCTTAATATCTCTGCTTCTGTTAGGTCCATATCATTTCTGTCCTTTATTGAGCCCATCTTTGCATGAAATGTTCCCTTTGTATCTCTAATTTTCTTGAAGAGATCTCTAGTTTTTCCCATTCTGTTGTTTGCCTCTATTTCTTTGCATTGATCACTGAAGAAGGCTTTCTTATCTGTCCTTGCTATTCTTTGGAACTCTGAATTCAGATGCTTATATCTTTCTGTTTCTCCTTTGCTTTTTGCCTCTCTTCTTTTCAGAGCTATTTCTAAGTCTTCCCCAGAAAGCCATTTTGCTTTTTTTGCATTTCTTTTCCATGGGGATGGTCTTGATCCCTGTCTCCTGTACAATGTCACGAACCTCAGTCCATAGTTCATCAGGCACTCTATCTATCAGATCTAGGCCCTTAAATCTATTTCTCACTTCCACTGTATAATCATAAGGGATTTGATTTAGGTCATACCTGAATGGTCTATCGGTTTTCCCTACTTTCTTCAATTTGAGTCTGAATTTGGTAATAAGGAGTTCATGATTTCAACCACAGTCAGCTCCTGGTCTTGTTTTTGTTGACTTTTATAGAGCTTCTCCATCTTTTGCTGCAAAGAATATAACCAATCTGATTTTGATGTTGACCATCTGGTGATGTCCATGTGTAGAGTCTTCTCTTGTGTTGTTGGAAAAGGGTGTTTGCTATGACCAGTGCATTTTCATGGCAAAACTCTATTAGTCTTTGCCCTGCTTCATTTTGCAATCCAAGGCCAAATTTGCCTGTTACTCCAGGTGTTTCTTGACTTCCTACTTTTGCAATCCTGTCCCCTAGAATGAAAAGGACATCTTTTTTGGGTTGTAGTTCTAAAAGGTCTTGTAGGTCTTCCTAGAACCATTCAACCTCAGCTTCTTCAGTGTTACTGGTTGGAGCTTAGACTTGGACAACTGTGATATTGAATGGTTTGCCTTGGAGACAAACAAAGATCCTTCTGTTGTTTTTGAGACCGCATCGAAGTACTGCATTTCGGGCTCTTTTGTTGACCATGTTGGCTACTCCATTTCTTCTGAGGGATTCCTGCCCGCAGTAGTAGATATAATGGTCACTTGAGTTAAATTCACCCATTCCAGTCCATTTTAGATCATGATTCCTAGAATGTTGACATTCACCCTTGCCATCTCTTGTTTGACCACTTCCAATTTGCGTTGATTCATGGACCTGACATTCCAGGTTCCTATGCAATATTGCTCTTTACAGCTTCAGACCTTGCTTCTATCACTGGTCACATCCACAGCTGGGTATTGTTTTTGCTTTGGCTTCATCCCTTCATTCTTTCTGGAGTTATTTCTCCAGTAACCTCCAGTAGCATATTGGGCACCTACTGACCTGGGAGTTCCTCTTTTGGTATCCTATCATTTTGCCTTTTCTTACTGTTCATGGGGTTCTCAAGGCAAGAATACTGAGGTGGCTTGCCATTCCCTTCTCCAGTGGACCACATTCTGTCAGACCTCTCCACCATGACCCGCCCATCTTGGGTTGCCCTGCATGCATGGCTGGGTTTCAGTGAATTCGAGAAGGCTCTGGTCCTAGTGTGATTAGATTGACTAGTTTTCTGTGAGTATGGTTTCAGTGTGTCTGCCCTCTGATGCCCTCTTGCAACACCTACCATCTTACTTGGGTTTCTCTTACCTTGGGCGTGGGGTATCTCTTCACGGCTGCTCCAGCAAAGCACAGCTGCTGCTCCTTACCTTGGACAAGGGGTATCTCCTTACCACCACCGTTCCTGACCTTCATCGTGGGATGGCTCCTCTAGGCCCTCCTGCGCCTGTGTTGCCACTGGTCCTTGGGTTGCTCCTCCCTGCCGCTGGCCCTGGCCTCGGGCTCGGGGTGGCTCCTCAGGGTAATCACCCCGGCCTCTGGCGCGAGGTGGCTTCTCCCGGCCACCCCTGACCTCAGATGCGGGGTGTCTCCTCCCGGCCACCACTGGCCTCAGACACGGGGTAGCTCCCCTTGGCTGCTGCCCCTGACCTTGGACGCGGGGTGTCTCCTCCCAGCCGCCGCCCCTGACCTCGGATGTGGGGTAGCTCTTCCTGGCCGCCACTGACCTCAGACGCTGGGTAGCTACTCTCGGCCGTTCCTGCGCCGTCGCAGCCTGGCACTCTAGGCCGCTGCCCCGACCTCACATGAGGTAGCTCCTCTCGGCCACACTGCCTGCGCTCAGTGCGCCACCCGAATAATACTTTGTTCAACATATCATTCTTTTCTCTCCAGAATTTTCAAAACCTTCAGTGAACATCTACTTTTCAGGTTTTTAATGCTGGTACTGTGGTGTATTATTGAACACTGTGTATTTAGTGATACATCAATTCAGTTCAGTTCAGTTCAGTAGCTCAGTCGTGTCCGACTCTTTGTGGCCCCATGAATCGCAGCACGCCAGGCCTCCCTGTCCATCACCATCTCCCGGAGTTCACTCAGACTCACGTCCACTGAGTCAGTGATGCCATCCAGCCATCTCATCCTCGATCATCCCCTTCTCCTGCTCCCAATCACTCCCAGCATCAGTCTTTTCCAATGAGTCAACTCTTCGCATCAGGTGGCCAAAATACTGGAGTTTCTGCTTCAGCATCATTCCTTCCAAAGAAATCCTTCAGAATGGACTGGTTGGATCTCCTTGCAGTCCAAGGGACTCTCAAGAGTCTTCTCCAACACCACAGTTCAAAAGCAACAATTCTTCGGCGCTGAGCTTTCTTCACAGTCCAACTCTCCCATCCATTCATGACCACTGGGAAAACCATAGCCTTGACTAGATGGACCTTTGTTGGCAAAGTAATATCTCTGCTTTTGAATATGTTATCTAGGTTGGTCATAACTTTTCTTCCAAGGGGTAAGTGTCTTTTAATTTCATGGCTGCAGTCACTATCTGCAGTGATTTTGAAAGTGAAGTCACTCAGTCGTGTCTGACTGTTTGCAACCCCATGGACTGTAGCCTACCAGGCTTCTCTGTCCATGGGATTCTCCAGGCAAGAATACTGGAGTGGGTTACCATTTCCTTCTCCAGGGGATCTTCCTGACTCAGGGATTGAACCCAGGTCTCCCGCATTGGAGGCAAGCACTTTAACCTCTGAGCCACCAGGGAAGCCCCCCAAAATAAAGTCTGACACTGTTTCCACTATTTCTCCATCTATTTCCCATGAAGTGATGGATAAATGGCTATAAAATTCACTAAGCCCATGAAATGTGACTGCAAACAAATTCCAACTTTGTTTCATCTGGAAAATCAAATTTAACCAATTTCTAAATTGACAGTAATAGTGGGTCTTGAAGTATGTGTTCTAAGAGTCTAGCTATTTCTTTTGCCAAATACTTCTCTGGTGGCTCAGACAGTAAAGTGTCTGTTTACAATGCCGGAGACTTGGGTTCGATCCTTGGGTCAGGAAGATCCCTTGGAGAAGGAAATGGCAATTCACTCCAGTAAGACTGCCTGGAAAATCCCATGGACATAGGAGCCTGTAGGCTACAATGGGGTCACAAAGAATCAGACACAACTGAGCAATTTCACTTTCACTTTAACCCTTTTCTCAGCTTGTGGAAGCCAGAATTAGCGTGTTTATCACCTATATTTGATTTGTTCTATTTGTTGTTTTTTTAGCAACAGCATATATCCTGGTATATAGTTTTCCTATGATGGTCAAAAACTTTCAAGAGACTAGAATTTTGTCTATTGATTAACTCGGTTCCTTTCTACTGTACTTCAGTATAAGTAGCATTTTCTAAAATCAATGCAAAATTCACTTTATCATATTTTTCTGGCCAAGATATTGTTTTTATATTGTATTATATCCCTTTTAAATTGAGAAATCTTATTGATTTTTTTTTCATTTCTTTTCTATCGGAGAATCTTTGGTTTACATCCAGGAGTGTAAGGTGCTGGCCAGAGCCATTCTGAAATGATTGTTGTGGGGAGTGACACTGAGATCCTGTGTATAAATACAAGAATCAAGAGATTACTTGGCTCTGAATGTTCCTCAAATTAACATCAAACAAGAACAGATTTAGAGGCAGCTGATCTGGTGCTTGTCAATTAACAACTGAAAGTGAGACTCTCACACATTAGTTTTCTGATCACAGCTGTACTCTAAAGAATCTGAACGGAAACTTTTCTTAGAAAATAATATGCACATAGAAATGCATACATACAAAGATATTTTCTCACCTTAGTCCTTTTTGCATACCAAGTTAAGCTGTGCTCTGAAATTTAAGGTCAAAGTACATCAACCTACATTTTAAATTCCCCTTGTCCTAAGATTAATGTCTGGAGCCCACATGGCCAGAGTTGTATTATATGTCCATGCATACTCTTTGTGTGACTGACTTCCTATGTGTGCAGTCATGTTTATTTATGAATCAATTCCTTGTCTCTCTGAAACCAGCTAGGTACCCAATAGTAATACCTGGTATAATATCTCTTGACTTTTTTCTGCCATTTTCTTTCTACTCTAATTGAGCAAACTTATCTGATTCAAAAGGTGCAACATATATCTAGACATAAATCACCACCGTGGCTATGTCCACATGAGTATGTGTGTGTGTTAGTTGCTCAGTTGTGTCTGTCTCTTTGCAATTCCATGGACTATAGCCCACCAAGCACAACTGTCCATGGATTTCTCCAGGCAAGAATACTGGAGTGGGTTGCCATTCCCTCCTCCAGGGGATCTTTCCAACCCTGGGTTGGTACCTGGGTCTCCTGCATTGCAGGCAGATTCTTTACCATCTGCTCCACCAGGAAAGTGGTTGAGTCTACTCGTAACCTAAATGCATCATGACTATTACTAAATTTATCATGTTTATCACAAACCATTTATTTTTAGAGTCTTTATGTTAGTCATTCCATTCCTACTCTTGTTCTCAAGGTTTCTGGCCAATGAATGCAGATCCTAATACCCATCTGATTTTAATATATCACTCAAAATTAAAATTCTACAGGATCTCCCACCAGATAAGTTTGTGCCCCTGTAAATTTACAACATAAAACTAGCAAAGCAGAAATATCTTTTCACTGTTCAGAAAAGAATAAGAAATAGACTATATTATTCTCCTGGGATCCTTAATGTAAGCTCATCAACCCTCTTGGAGAGAAAAAAATGGGGGGAAGATGGAGAAAAGAGAGAAGTGAAAAGAAAAAGACTTCTCTTGAAAGTAGTGAAGATTTTATAATCACTCCATCATTTATAGCAATTGAGACATTTCATTAATTGTAATAATGTAATATATATTCTAAATATTTTAATAAACTATATTTGATAAAAACTAAAATAAAATAAGTATATAACTATATAA
>SJYQ01005487.1:64481-100483 GCA_006410935.1 Redunca redunca
AGCAATTGAGTAAATGACAAAATTTGAAATAAAACAGAAACAAAAACAGTATTTGTTTTTTCAGAAACAAAATCTTAAATAAAGCAGAAATCAATTGATCCCTCTAATTTTTCACTATTCTTCATGATTTTCTTCTTTTATTTATTTAATTTAATTTTACAATATTGTATTGGTTTTGCCATACATTGACACAAATCCACCATGGGTGTAAATGTGTTCCCCATCCTGAACCCCTCTCCCACCTCCCTCCTCATGCCAGCCCTTTGGGTCATCCAGGTACAACAGCCCTGAGCACCCTGCATCATGCATAGAATCTGGACTGGCGATTCATTTCATGTATGATACTATACGTGTTTCAATGACATTCTCCCATATCAACCCACCCTCGCCCTCTCCCATAGAGTCCAAAAGACTGTTCTATACATCTGTGTCTCTTTTGCTGTCTTGCATACAGGGTTATTGTTATCATCTTTCTAAATTCCATATATATATATGCATTAGTGTACTGTATTGGTGTTTCTCTTTCTGGCTTACTTCACTCTATAATAGGCTCCAGTTTCATCCACCTCATTAGAACTGATTCAAATGTATTCTTTTTAATGGCTGAGTAATACTCCATTGTGTATATGTACCACAGCTTTCTTATCCATTCATCTGCTGATGGACATCGAGGTTGCTTCCATGTCCTGGCTACTATAAACAGTGCTGCAATGAACATTGAGGTGCACGTGTCTCTTTCAGTTCTGGTTTCCTCGGTGTGTATGCCCAGCAGTGGGATTGCTGGGTCATATGGCAGGTCTATTTTCAGGTTTTTAAGGAATCCCCACACTGTTCTCCATAGTGGCTGTACTAGTTTGCATCCCCACCAACAGTTTAAGAGGGTTCCTTTTTCTCCACACCCTCTCCAGCAATTATTCCTTGTAGACTTTTGGATCATAGCCATTCTGACTGGCATGAAATGATACCTCATTGTGGTTTGGATTTGCATTTCTCTGATAATGAGTGATGCTGGGCATCTTTTCATGTGTTTGTTAGCCTTCTGTATGTCTTCTTTGGAGAAATGTCTGTTTAATTCTTTGGTTCACTTTGTGATTGGGTCATTTATTTTTCTGGAATTGAATTGCATGTATATTTTTGAGATTAATTCTTTGTCCATTGCTTCATTTGCTATTATTTTCTCCTATTCTGAAGGCTGTCTTTTCACCTTGCTTATAAGTTCCTTTGTTGTGCAGCAGCTTTTAATTTTAATTAGGTCCCATTTGTTTATTTTTGCTTTATTTCCGTATTATGGGAAGTGGGTCAAAGAGGATCCTGCTGTGGTTTATGTCAAAGTGTTTTGCCTATATTTCCCTCTAGGAGTTTTATAGTTTCTGGTCTTACATTTAGATCTTTAATCCATTTGGGGCTTATTTTTGTGTATGGTATTAGAAACTGTTCTAGTTTCATTCTTTTACAAATGGTTGATCAGTTTTCCCAGTACCACTTGTTAAAGAGATTGTCTTTTCTCCATTGTATATTTTTGCCTCCTTTGTCAAAGATAAGTTGTCCATAGGTGCATGGATTTATCTCTGGGCTTTCTGTTTTGTTCCATTGATCTATATTTCTGTCTTTGTGCCAGTACCATACTGTCTTGATGACTGGGGCTCTGTAGTAGAGCCTGATCAGGCAGATAGATTCCTCCAGTTCCATTCTTCTTTCTCAAGATTGCTTTGGCTATTCGAGGTTTTTTTGTATTTCCATACAAATTGGGAAATTATTTGTTCTAGTTCTCTGAAAAATACTGTTGGTAGCTGGATAGGGATTGCATTGAATCTAAAGGTTGCTTTGGATAGTATACTTTTTTTCACTATATTGATTCTTCCAATCCATGAACACAGTATATTTCTCCATTTATTTGTGTCCTCTTTGGTTTCTTTCATGAGTGTTTTATAGTTTTTTATATATAAGTCTTTTGTTTCTTTACGTAGATATATTCCTAAAAATTTTATTATTTTCATTGCAATGGTGAATGGAATTGTTTCCTTAATTTCTCTCTCTGCTTTCTCATTGTTAGTGTATAGGAATGCAAGGGATTTCTGTGTGCTGGTTTTATATCCTGCAACTTTACTATATTCGTTGATTAGCTCTAGTAATTTTCTGGTGGAGTCTTTAGGGTTTTCTATGTAGAGGATCATGTCATCTGCAAACAGTGAGAGTTTTACTTCTTTTCCAATGTGGATTCCTTTTATTTCTTTTTCTGCTCTAATTGCTGTGGCGAAAACTTCCGAAACTATGTTGAATAGTAGCGGTTAAATTGGGCACCCTTGTCTTGTTCCTGACTTTAGAGGAAATACTTTCAATTTTTCACCATTGAGGATAATGTTTGCTGTGGGTTTGTCATATATAGCTTTTATTATGTTGTGGCATGTTCCGTCTATGCCTGCTTTCTGGAGGATTTTTATCATAAACGGATGTTGAATTTTGTCAAAGGCTTTCTCTGCATCTATTGAGATAATTATACAGTTTTTATTTTTTAATTTGTTAATGTGGTGTATTACATTGATTGATTTACAGTTATTGACGAATCCTTGCATCCCTGGAATAAACCTCACTTGATCATGATGTATGATATTTTTAATATGGTGTTGGATTCTAATTGCTGGAATTTTGGTAAGGGTTTTGTGTCTATGTTTATTAGTGATATTGGCCTGTAGTTTTCTTTTTTTGTGGCATCTTTGTCAGGTTTTGGTATTAAGATGATGGTGGCCTCATAGCATGACTTTGAAAGTTTACCTTCCTCTGCAATTTTCTGGAACAGTTTGAGTAGGATAGGTGTTAGCTCTTCTCTAAATTTTTGGTAGAATTCAGCTGTGAAGCCATCTGGTCCTGGGCTTTTGTTTGCTGGAAGATTTCTGATTAGAGTTATAATTTCCATGTTTGTGACTGGTCTGTTAAGATTTTCTATTTCTTCCTGTTTCAGTTTTGGAAAGTTGTACTTTTCTAAGAATTTGTCCATTTCTTCCAAGTTGTCCACTTTATTGGCAAATAGTTGCTAATACTAGTCTCTTATGATGTTGTATTTTTGTGTCATCTGTTGTGAGCTCTCCATTTTCATTTCTAATTTTGTTGGTTTGATTTTTCTCCCTTTGTTTCTTGATGACTCTGGCTAATGGTTTGTCAATTTTATTTATCTTCTCAAAGAATCAGTTTTTGGCTTTGTTGATTTTTGCTATGGTCTTTATTTGTTTCTTTTGCATTTATTTCTACCCTAATTTGTAAGTTTTCTGTCCTTTTAGTAACCCTAGGGTTCTTCATTTCTTCCTTTTCTAGTTGCTTTAGGTGTAGAGTTAGGTTATTTATTTGACTTTTTTCTTGTTTCTTGAGGTAAGCTTGTATTGCTATGAACCTTACCCTTAGCACTGTTTTACAGTGTCCCATAGGTTTTGGGTTATTGTGTTTTCATTTTCATTCATATCTGTGCATATTTTGATTTCTTCTGTGATTTGTTGGTTATCAGCAGCATGTTGTTCAGCCTCCAAATGTTGGAATTTTAAATATTTTTTCTCCTGTTCAGTTCAGTTCAGTCATGTCCAACTCTTTGCAACTCCATGAATCGCAGCATGCCAAGCCTCCCTGTCCATCACCAACTCCCACAGTTCACTTAGACTCACGTCCATCAAGTCAGTGATGCCATCCAGCCATCTCATCCTCGGTCATACCCTCTCATCCTGCCCCCAATCCCTCCCAGCATCAGAGTCTTTTCCAATGAGTCAACTCTTCTCATCAGGTGGCCAAAGTCTGGAGTTTCAGCTTCAGCATCATTCCCTCCAAAGAAATCCCAGGGCTGATCTCCTTCAGAATGGACTGGTTGGATCTCCTTGCAGTCCAAGGGACTCTCAAGAGTCTTCTCCAACACCACAGTTCAAAAGCATCAATTCTTAGGCACTCAGCCTTCTTCACAGTCCAACTCTCACATCCATACATGACCACTGGAAAAACCATAGCCCTGACTAGACGGACCTTTGTTGGCAGAGTAATATCTCTGCTTTTCAATATTCCATCTGGGTTAATCATAACTTTTCTTCCAAGGAGTAAGAGTCTTTTAATTTCATGGCTGCAGTCACCATCTGCAGTGATTTTGGAGCCCCCAAAAGTAAAGTCTGACACTGTTTCCACTCTTTCCCCATCTATTTCCCATGAAGTGATAGGACCAGATCCCATGATCTTTGTTTTCTCAATGTTGAGCTTTAAGCCAACGTTTTCACTCTCCTCTTTCACTTTCATCAAGAGGCTTTTTAGTTCTTCTTCACTTTCTGCCATAAGGGTAGTGTCATCTGCATATCTTAAATTATTGATATTTCTCCTGGCAATCTTGATTCCAGCTTGTGCTTCCTCCAGCCCAGTGTTTTCTCCTGTAATTGACGTCTAATCTTACTGCATTGTGGTCAGATAAGATGCTTGGAATGATTTCAGTTTTTTTGAATTTACCAAGGCTAGATTTATGGCCCAGGAAGTGATCTATCCTGGAGAAGGTTCCGTGTGTGCTTGAGAAAAAGGTGAAATTCATTGTTTTGGGGTGAAGTGATCTATAGATATCAATTAGGTCTAACTAGTCTATTGTAACATTTAAAGTTTTTGTTTCCTTGTTAATTTTCTGTTTAGTTGATCTATCTATAGGTGTGAATGGGGTATTAAAGTCTCCCACTATTATTGTGTTATTGTTAATTTCCCCTTTTACACTTGTTAGCGTTTGTCTTACATATTGCAGTGCTCCTATGTTGGGTGCATATATATTTGTAATTGTTATATCTTCTTCTTGGAATGATCCTTTGATCATTATGTAGTGTCCATCTTTGTCTCTTTTCACAGCCTTTGTTTTAAAGTCTATTTTATCTGATATGAGTGTTGCTACTCCTGCTTTCTTTTGGTCTCTATTTGCATGGAATACCTTTTTCCAGCCCTTCACTTTCCATATGTATGTGTCCCTTGTTTTGAGGTGGGTCTCTTGTAGATAACATATATAGGGGTCTTGTTTTTGTATCCATTCAGCCAGTCTTTGTCTTTTGGTTGGGGCATTCAACCCATTTACATTTAAGGTAATTATTGGTAAGCATGATCCCATTACCATTTATTTTATTGTTTTGCGTTTGAGTTTATACACCCTTTCTGTGTTTCCTGTCTAGAGAAGATCCTTTAGCATTTGCTGGAGAGCTGGTTTGGTGGTGCTGAATTCTCTCAGCTTTTGCTTGTCTGTAAAGCTTTTGATTTCTCCTTCAGATGTGAATGAGATCCTTGCTGGGTACAGTAATCTGGGGTGTAGGTTATTTTCTTTCATCACTTGAAGTATATCTTGCCATTCCCTTCTGGCCTGAATAGTTTCTATTGAAAGATCAGCTGTTATCCTTATGGGAATCCCCTTGTGTGTTATTCATTGTTTTTCCCTTGCTGCTTTTAATATTTGTTCTTTGTGTTTGATCTTTGTTAATTTTATTAATATGTGTCTTGGGGTGTTTCACCTTGAGTTTATCCTGTGTGAGACTCTCTGGGTTTCTTGGACTTGGGTGATTATTTCTTTCCCCATTTTAGGGAAGGTTTCAACTATTATCTCCTCAAGTATTTTCTCCTGGTCTTTCTTTTTGTCTTCTTCTTCTGGGACTCCTATGATTTGAATGTTGGGGTGTTTAACATTGTCCCAGAGGTCTCTGAGGTTGTCCTCATTTCTTTTAACTCATTTTTCTTTTTTCTTCTCTGTTTCATTTACTTCTACCATTCTATCTTCTACCTCACTTATCCTATCTTCTGCCTACTGTTGGTTCCCTCCAGAGGGTTTTGATCTCATTTATTGCATTATTCATTATATATTGACACTTTTTGATTTCTTCCAGGTCCTTGTTAAACCTTTCTTGCACCTTCTCAATCATTGTCTTCAGGCTATTTATCTATGTGATTCCATTTTGATTCCAAGATTTTGGATCATTTTCACTATCATTGTTCGGAATTCTTTATCAGGTAGATTCCCTATCTCTTTCTCTTCTGTTTGGTTTGGTGGGCATTTATCCTGTTCCTTTACCTGCTGGGTCTTTCTCTGCCTTTACATCTCATTTATATTGCTGTGTTTGGGGTGGCTTTTCTGTATTCTGGCAGTTTTTGGTTTGTCTTTATTGTGGAGGTTCCTCATTGTGGGTGGGGTTGGACATGTGCCTTGTCAAGGTTTCCTGGTTAGGGAAGCTTTTGTCAGTGTCCTGGTGGGTGGAGCTGGATTTCTTCTCTCTGGAGTGCAATGAAGTGTCCAGTAATGAGTTTTGAGATGTCAGTGGATTTGTGTGACTTTGGGCAGCCTGTATATTGAATCTCAGGGCTATGTTCCTGTGTTGCTTGAGAATTTGTGTGGTATGTCTTGCTCTGGAACTTGTTGGCCCTTGGGTGGTGCTTGGTTTCAGTGTAGGTATGGAGGCATTTGATGAGTTCCTATTGATTAATGTTCCTTGGAGTCAGGAGTTCTCTGGTATTCTCAGGATTTGGACTTAAGCCTCCTTCCTCTAGTTTTCAGTCTTATTCTTACAGCCTCAAGATTTCCCCATCTATACAGCACTGATGATAAACATCTAGGTTAATGATGAAAAGTTTCTCTACAGTAAGGGACACCCAGAGAGGTACACAGAGTTACATGGAGAAGAGAATTGGGAGGAGGGAGATAGAGGTGACCAGTAGGAGAAGAGGGGGAATCAAAAGGGGAGAGAACAAGCTAACCAGTAATCACTTCCCTATGTGCTCTCCACAGTCTGGATCCCTCAGAGATGTTCATGGAGTTACACAGAGAAGAGAAGAGGGAGGAAGGAGACAGAGATGGCCAGGAGGATAAAAGGAGGAATCAAAAGGAGAGAGACAGATCCAGCCAGTAATCGGTTCCCTGAGTGTTCTCCACAAGCCCAGAACTCACAAAGAGATTCAAAGAGTTGGGTAGAGAAGAGAAGGGAGAAGGGAGAGATAGAGGCTACCTGGTGGAGAAAAAAGAGAATCAAAAGGGGAAGAGAGCAATTAGGCCAGTGATCTCGCTGCCAAGTAAAAATGGGCACTGACGATTGGGTTCTTAAAGGTACAAAGTTGATAACAAATACCAAAAAACAAAGATTAAAAATCTAGAGTAGAGGTTATATTCTCAAAAATACAATATTAAAAAAAGACAAAATTATAATATGTATATATATATATATGAAGTGTGCTTTAAAANTAGTAAAAATATATCTAGGATTTTCTCTGGAGCTGTTGCGGACAGTGTGGGGTCAGTTCATTTTCAGATAGTTCCTTGGTCCAGCTTATACTTCTCAAGGTCTATAGGCCCCTTCCTATGTAGTTGGTGCTAACTACAGGGTTTTAATCTATTGCACCTGTCACTTCCAAAGCAGTTCCCTCTGTTTATTTTAGCTTATTCTGTTTGCTGGTCTCTTCAGTGTCTAATTTCCGCCCTGACACCAGGGGGGTGGTGGTGGTCACTTATTTTAGGCTCACTTGTTCAGTCGTGCTGTGGGGAAGGAGGAACACTGCAAACAAATGTCACTGGTATGTGGGGGGAGTGCTCACAGTGTTTCAGCTACACTGGGTTTGCCCCCACTCATGGCACGTGTGCTTTCCCAGTCTACACTGCTCAGGCTCTAGGTGGCTCTGCTGAAACTGTCTAATGTGGGCCCTGAGTTGCATGCATTTCCCAGGTCTAAGCCCCTCAGGTTCAGGTTCTCAGGTATTCCACAAAGGTGCAGACTTGGTTGGGCCTGCGTTTTGTGCCTGTCCCAGGTCCAAGCAGCTCAGGTGACCAGGTGCTTGGTGAACACAGTCCTCCCCAGTTGAAGGCTGCAACTTACTGCCTCCCCCATCCCAGCCACATGGTTTTCTGGGTGTAAAATGGGCGCACCTTCTCAGGTGTGCCATGTGTCTCTTCTGGGGAGCTGATCTCTGGCTGCAACCCTCCCAGCAGATGTCAACCATCCAGAATCCCAAGAACTCTTGGTTAGCAACGAAGTCTGCTTGCTGTTTGGTAGATGATGCCTCTCTGGGGCTGCAATTGCCCTCTTCTGGCTCTGTCTGCTGCCTGCCTGTCTCTGGCAGGGGATGGGCTGGTCCGCAGCCAGCTATCTCTACTCAGTCCTCTGTTCTGTGAGTGGGCCTGGTGGTGTCTTAAGTTAGGGCTTTTCGCAGGATAGCTATCCCGTAGTCTGTGTTGCTATTTCAAGCTAGTTCCCTCAGATTGCCCTTGAGGCATTCAGGCCTGGTCCTTACCCTAGGCAATGCAGCCCACATCTCCCTGTCCAGCCCCAGCTTGCTAGTGGGTGATGCGAGCATCTGGGCTGCTGCTCCACTGGGAGTTGCTGTTAAGCATGTAATCTGTGGATTTTAATTATTTATTTATTTTTCCTCCCAGTTTTTTTTACCTCTGAGATTCTAAGGCTTGCGACAGACCTGCCAGAGAGAGTGTTTCCTGGTGTTTGGAAACTTCTCTCTTTTTTAAGACTCCCTTCCCGGGATGGATCTCCATCCCTACCTCTTTTGTCTCTCTTTTTATCTTTCATATTTTGTCTTACCTCCTTTCTAAGACAATGGGCTGCCTTACTGGGTGCCTGATGTCTTCTGCCAGCATTCAGAAGTTGTTTTGTGGAATTTGTTTGGCATTCAAATGTTCTTTTGATGAATTTGTGGGGGCGAAAGTGATCTCCCCATCCTATTCCTCCACCGTCTTAGGACCATCCCTCTTTTCTTCACTATTTGCTAGAACAGTCTCCTCCTTTCCTTGATTAAATCTGATGCTCAGCCAGTATAATTACCACCTTGCATATTCCCTTGCACATGTGCTTGTCTTTCCCTTCCACTGTATTATTCCACCAGCTAAACCACAATCTAAGTGAAGTCCATGGCTTCCCAGGTGACTCAGTGGTAAAGGATCCTCCTGTCCAGCAGGAGATGCAGGTTCTATCCCTAGATCAGGAAGATTTCCCTGGAGAAGGAAATGGCAATCCACTCCAGTATTCTTACCTGGTAAATCTCATGGACAGAGGAGACTGGAGGGCTACAGTCCATGGGTGGCAAACAGTCAGACATGACGTAGCGAATAAAAACCAACAACAAAGTCCAGGGCTCTAACTGAACTCTGCCAGGTTCCTGCAATTGAAAATAATAGGAAAAACATATAAATATGATCATCAGCTTCTAAAAAAAACCTTAACATAGATGGAAGTCTTACAATATCAGTATTTCTCCAATTCATTCACTGCCTTTGGCTTTGGAATAACTATTTCATACTGTTTTTTTCCCTCAAATCCTAAGCACAACACAAGCATTCCCCCAACCTACCCTAAACTAACGACCTTGTTCCCTATTTTACTGAGGAAATCTCCCCATCATATGGCTCTGTGATGCCACATGGATTTATACCTACATATTTTCTATGAAAATTTTCTATGAAAATCAGGGAAAATAGATATGTCTCCCTTTTAATTTTGCATATTATAACATGTTCTTTTTCCTATAAGAATTTATTTGGCAATTTTTCCCTCCTCTACATAATTACTCGTTCAGGCTCTTGGATTTTATCAGCTTAAAAACATGCCATTATTGCTATAAACCCCAACAGTTGTCCTGATTTATCATGGTCATGCTAGGTACAATGGTAATTTTTTAGTTCTCGTTTTACTTAATTTATCAGAAGTATTCTGCACAGATGATCAATCTCCTTTTTTAAAACATTCAGTTGCTTCTGATAACACCACAATGTCCTAGTTTTTCATTCAACATGCTCTCTCATTCTAATCAGTCTTCTGAGCTGATTTTTCTTTCTTTTTTCTCTACATCTGGGGTTGTTCTAGTGCCTAATTTTTTAATCTCTTCTATTCTACTTTTTTCCCCCAATCTCACCCCTCCAGTGATTACACCTGGTCTCAGTCTCGTAGCTAAATAACCCTACCAAGCATCTCAAATTTTAAATGGCTCAAATTAATTACCTGATCTTCCTGCCCCCAGGAAACAGGAAGAAGTAATTTCTCCTTGGCAGAAATAAGTAATTGATATCTTTTAACTTTTGAGGCTAAAAATCATGAAGCCACTAGTGACAACCTGGTAATAACCGACATGCCATCAATTAGCCCTTCCCACTGCTCAAGGGCTTCCCTAGTGGCTCAGTGGTGAAGAATCTGCCTGCTAATACAAGAGACATGGGTTCAATCCCTGGGTTGGGGAAATTCTGTGGAGAAGGAAATGGAAACCCACTATAGTATTTTTGCCTGGGAAATTCCATGGACAGAGGAGTCACAAAAGAGTCAGACACAACTTAGTGACTAAACAGACTAAATAACCACAAGAACTGAGTCAAACCACTCATCCAGAATCCAAATTAGTCTACTTATCTTTACTCTTGGTACCTGCTTCCAAGCCAATTTCTTTTACATTGATCTTTACAATAGTCTTCCCAAGTTGTTCCCGATTCCATTTTGGCCTGCTGTTACCCAATAGTAATTAATCTATTACTTTTGTTTTAATTGTTAAATGTTTTTAATTAGATATAAAACTATAGATACAGAAAATAATGTAATTTAGGAAATTATTATAAATTAAACACACATATAATCCACAATCTTTATTAAGACATAGAATTTTGCAAGCCACACCAAGATAAAAATTAATTACCTCTAACTCAGTGAGATGACTATGTAACAGCAGAGCAATATCATTCTTAAGGATGGGATAGTGACTTAGGGTTACTGATACAATGAATACCAATTTGTTCAAGGAATAACCCATACAAAATTGCAGTTTGAATTAAAATTGATTATCGCTAGCCACAGAAGAAAATAGTCAACCAACTCAGTCATTTTGTAAGTGAATCCACTTTGGTTGTCAGTCAGTTAAGAAACAGAAGAAAAGTAGCCAAAGTATAATATCATAACCTTCACACACAAGTAAGAGACCAGATGAAAAAGAGAAATATGGCATTGAAACATGTATACTATCATGTAAGAAACGAATCGCCAGTCTATGTCCGATGCAGGATGCTTGGGACTGGTGCAAGGAGAGGACCGAGAGAGATGGTATGGGGTGGGAGATGGGAAGGGATTCGTGTTTGGGAACGCATGTACACTCGTGGTGAATTAATGTCAATGTTTGGCAAAACCAATACAGTAATGTAAAGTAAACTAAAGTTAAAATAAAAATTTAAAAAAAATTAATTAAAAAAAAAGAAAAAGAGAAATATGTAAGATGAAGGAAGGAAATAACCATAGGTACACAGATTTGGAGTCAACAATCTGGTTTCTCAACAGAACTCTGTAAAAGAAGTGAAAAATTCTGAGAATAAACTAACAACAGCAACAACAATATGTCTGAATCAGAGGAAAGAAACAAATATATTGAGAAATGCCTACATGGACTGGTGTAGAAGAGTGTCAGAGAGGAGAGGTAAAATTTAGAACTTTTCCACTTAAAATAGTGGAACTTTATGAAAATACAGGTGCCCAGGAGTCACTCCATAAGTGTTAGTTCCAATGGATTGCAGTAAAGATACAATTCTTTCCTTTTTAAGATTTTGTATGAAATTCAGATGAACAATTAGTACTGCAACTCATTCAGTTGAGAGCACAGATGTTAGGGTCAGAACTAATTTTGAGTCACTGAGTGTTATTCTCAATTTCCTATTTCTACAAAAAGGAGTCGTAATAGGACTCTGAACGATGTTGTGAAACTTATAGGGAATGTAAGGGAAAAGTGCACAACAGACTGTGATGCAAATTAGAAGTGCAATATCACTGTCATTATGTTACATTATTTTCTGTGTAGAAAGTCATTTTTTGAAGTATTTCTCAGTAGTAATTGTACTTGTCATTTTCTTTCCAAAAATAAATAAATAAATAAAGCTCTAGTCTACTGGTTATTTTCATTTAAATGAATTCATGAGAAATTGTACAATTAAGGTATTTTTTACATTTAGTTTGGTTTATTAATTATTTAAAACTTTCATTACTGTTCAACAAAATGCTCTAATGAATATATTTTGAGTGAATGAAAATATAGCTAGATTTAACTCTGGCACTTTGGTTATCTGAAATACTATTAAGTCATTCTGTACCTAAATTTTATCATGAGAATGTTAACAATTTCATGCATGCAACCAGCACCATGCATTCATATCTTTGNTAGATAAAGAAAAATGGTTCATGTAATAAATGGACAGCTAACTGAATTTTCACAAATTACATATATCCATACAATGAACATTCAAATCAAGAAATACACTTAATAATTTAACATTATTAAAGTTCCAGAAATCGCTGTTTGGCTCCATTTCAAACACTGGCCTCTAAAATGTCCTATTATTTCAACTTATTGTACTTTATATAAAAGGGACATGTAAGGTCTACTTCTGTTTCTTACTATTAAATTTGTGTGCTACATTTATATGCTGCTGCTGCTAAGTTGCTTCAGTCGTGTCCGACTCTGTGCAACCCCATGGACAGCAGCCTACCAGGCTCCCCCGTCCCTGGGATTCTCCAGGCAAGAACACTGGAGTAGGTTGCCATTGCCTTCTCCAATGCATGAAAGTGAAAAGTGAAAGTGAAGTCAGTCATGTCCAACTCTTAGCAACCCCATGGTCTGCAGCCTACCAGGCTCCTCTGTCCATGGGATTTGCCAGGCAAGAGTACTGGAGTGGGGTGCCATTGCCTTCTCCAGCTACATTTATATAGTTGCATGTATTTGTGTATTTTCAATTCTCATTGCTAAAATCTATTCCATTTGTGTGACATATTCACATTTGGTTTGTTTCCTATTTGGAGTTATTATGAACAATACTGCTTTGAATAATTTAGTATATATCTATTTTAATAGTACATATAATTTAATCTTCCAAATACAACAGTTTTTGAAAAATCAATATCTATTTAAATTAATCTATCTTTCTGATTTTCATTACTACTTCAAATATTCCCATGTTCCTTCCTACTGTCATTTCATTGTTTCTAAATGCTACTTAAATGTTTATTTTATTGCAGTACTACAGAGGACAGATCCACTCAGCTTAGTTTAAGAATGTTTCGATTGTATCTTACTCAAAAATAAATAATTATTAAATGTTTGTTTTCCATGTTTATGTCGAGTACATTTTGTTGAGTATATAATTTAAACTCGTGAGCATTTTATCAGTTTAATTATATAATTCCATTGATTTCAACTTTCCACCATTTCTGCTATTAAGTCAGTGATCATAATTTCATTTCTTTGGAAGCATTATGTCTTTTGCTAGGCCAAGTTCTCATTTTCAGTCTCTTTGCCATGACTACAATTTATAAGTATCTGAAAGGAAGAAATTTAGCTACAAATACTCCCTTCACTTCTTAATGATACAGAAATGCTTTCTTTTCTGTTGTTCAGTCCCTCTAGTGTTTCTTTTATGGCTTTCATACTTTAAAATTGGACTGTAGTCATTTACCCAGTTTTCCTCAGTTCAGTTCAGTTCAGCCCCTCAGTCGTGTCCGACTCTTTGCGACCCCATGAATCACAGCACGCCAGGACTCCCCGTCCATCACCAACTCCCAGAGTTCACTCAGACTCACGTCCATCGAGTCATTGATGCCATCCGGCCATCTCATCCTCGGTCGTCCCCTTCTCCTCCTGCCCCCAATCCCTCCCAGCATCAGAGTCTTTTCCTGTGAGTCAACTCTTTGCATGAGGTGGCCAAAGTACTGGAGTTTCAGCTTCAGCATCATTCCTTCCAACGAAATCCCAGGGCTGATCTCCTTCCATCTCCTCCAGTTTTCCTAGTTTTTCTTTTTTTCTTTTCTTTCCTTTTTTTTATTTTTTCAAATTGTTTCATTCTATGAGGATGCAGATTTTACATGTACTTATGTAGGGGAAATCTGTGTATGAGCAAATATGTGTTATCTTATGCCAATGATAAAGTAATGAGCTCCCATTATTTTCCTGCTGTTTATCCTCTATTCATGTTCCTTATGGTAATCCTATGACAACCTTCTTCTGAGGAAACACCCATTTCCACTGAGTCTTAGTAGAGTTTGATACAACAATTAGTTTCACTCTAGGAGAAAAACATGTAACTTAGACTTAAACTAAATAATGTATCTGAAAGGTTTAATAGAGTGTTTGGGAGAATATTCAAACTCGTAATTGCTGGATTTAAAGTTTGAATGTATAAGGTCCCTGAAGTCACAATATCATCTTTTTACCACATGGCATTGGGAAATGAACTCAGTGCAATGAGACAGGAAACTGAGGGAAAGTAACAAAATCCTAATACCATTTGGACCCTAGAGCTAAGTAATGCTATTCTTAAATTTTTCTTCTTATTAGACTCGATATACTCTGCTTTATTTCAGATGATTTGTCTGATGTTCTATCACTTTCAACAGAAAATGCTTTAATTTATTAATCAATGTAGTTATTAAGATTTTTTTAAAAATTTAAGGGCCTAAAGTAAATTATTTGCTTCTATTTTTAAAGTTTTCTCCTTTGAAAGTAAATACAGTCTTTAGATTAGATTTTCTAGATTCACTCTTTTTGCTAATAGTGATTAACTTAGAATTCTATGAAGTTATAAAAATTTTTCACCAGAGTTAAAAATAATACACAAGTAAGAAAACATGATTTATCTCATAACTATTTCTCCTTGATGCAGGCAAGTATAAAATTCAGGGAGTATTTCCCTATAAAATTATATAACAATACAACTTCTTACTTTATCATATATTCTTGAGGAAGCAATGTGCTTATCTGAAATTAATATGTATTCATATTTGACTGTCAAAATACCCCATGCTATGAATATACTAACATTGTAGCTAGTTTGGCACATCTTTCTGAAGACAAGTAATTTCTTTTAACAAATATTTTATTGATAACAACTTGTGTGTTTTGTGCTAAGTTGAGGCTCAGACAGTTAAGAATATACCTGCAATTTTGGAGACCTGTGTTTGATCCCTGGGTCAGGAAAATCCCTTGGAGAAGGGAATGTCTACCCACCCCAGTAATCTTGCCTGGAGAATTCCATGGACAAAGGAGTCTGGCAGGCTACAGTCCACGGGGTAACAAAGAGTCAAATATGACTGAGTGACAAACTTTCACTTTCACACTTATTATTTGCACATATAAAAAGTATCAGCATTTAGGTTCTTTGTAGTAACTAGAAAATAATTTGAAGATGCTATAAGTAACTAAAGAATAACCCCCAAATATTTTAAATGGCACAATTATTTGACTATTAAAAGCATTGAAAATGTGAGTATATTGTGAATGAAAAGATTGAGGAACAATATGCATCCTTTTCTAAACTTTGAGTATCAAAAAATCTCAACAATTTTAAGTTGATCAGTCAGACTTATCAAATAAACCACCACCACCACAAACAACATATATTAAGGTCCCCCAAAAGTCATGTTAAATATGTATAAAAACCAATAAATTTTAGTGTATATGAAACTCATATTAAATTCTGTTGAGTCCACATGTGTGTACGTGTGCGTGATCAGTCACGTCTGACTCTTTGTGACTCCAAGAGCTGTAGCCTGGCTGACTCCTCTGTCCATGGGATTTTCCAGGCAAGAATACTGGAATGCATTGCTATTTCCTTTTCCAGGGGATCTTCTCAACACAGGGATGGAATGTACATTTCCTGCGTCTCTTGCATGGGCAAGTGGATTCTTTGGCAAATGGATTCTTTACCACATGCCACTTGGGAAGTCCCTGAATCCATATAGTAAGGTTCAAATGCTTTATTTAGTAGAAAATTGCTTCAGAACAAATTTAATCTTGCTTTTTACAAAATCGAAAGTGATGTCTGATGATTGTTTGCAAGTTTGTTCCAGCTCTGCTCTGTACTGGAGTCTCGGCTAAATGTCTTTCAATGAGTCAATCTAATCCAAGGCTATTCATCAGATTCATCAGATCTTTTTAAGTGTGTAAATATGGGTATTTATATATATTTTTAATTAAAAATAAGATTCTAAATTGCAAGATGGGTTGAATACCAGTGATTAAGTTATTGATTACTGACATTAAATTTCCAAATAGTAACTTGTACCTTTCAGTTATATGTCTTAAAAAGAAAAAAAGGCGGGGGGCGGGGGGGCGGCGCTCTTTACAAAACTAATTCTGACAAAATGCATCTCCACTTTTACTCACATCCATCCGCACCATCAGCTCTATGAGAGGAACTGTTGTCTTGTGATTAAGAAGGCAGACAGTGGAGCCTGATGATGACCTTGACTGTATCTCAGGCCTACTGTTTAATAACTGTGGAGTCTGTATCTCAGTTTCTGCCTCTGTAACCCATACGGATAGATAATATCTACTTAATAAGTGACAGCCTATTGTGAATAATGTCGGATTCATGAAAATTTCATTTCAGGACCAGAGACGGTTTCAGTTACTCAGAGCTTCCTTTGGCAAAAGTTTTATTACAGTGAAAGAGGGCTAGAGCAAGCTTCTGACATAGACATCAGAAGTGGGGCAGAGAGTGCCCCTTCACTAGTCTTAACAAAGAATCTATATATTTTTTCAACGGGTTACTAACAATAGATCAAAAGAATATCTCAAGGTTGTAAGTTCAGTTCAGTTCAGGTTAGTGGCTCAGTCGTGTCCCATTCTTTGCGAGGTTGTAAACATCTTAGCAAATCCACTCCAACAACATACATTTTAAGATAAAGGATTAGTCAGAAGGTTCTTAAGAAGGAGAAACATGTCATCAAGTAGGATACATTGTTATATAATCACTAGTACGGAGTTTAAGGAAAAACATACCCTTGGGTAAGATGAATTGTTTTGTTGTGTAATCATTAGTTCTGGGCATAATGAAAATAATGTCTTTTGTGACTAAGATGAAGGAATGTGGAAAAAAAAATTGTCCTTTCTCCTTGAAGGCTCCAGACTCCTTATCAATCTACCTAAGAATAAGCTCTCTCACTGGGATGCTGCAATGATTCAGTAAATTAAAAAAGAGGTTAAAGCGTCTGCCTGGAATTCAGGAGACCTGGGTTCGATCCCTGGGGAAGATCCCCTGGTGAAGGAAATGGCAACCCACTCCAGTACTCTTGCCTGGAGAATCCCATGGAGGGAGGAGATTGGTAGGCTACAGTTCATGGGGTCACAAAGAGTAGGACACAACTGAGTGACTTCAAGAATAGTGCCAGCCAGACAAGAGCACAATGATGCTCACTAGTCACATGTCTTTGCTTTAGATTGATAGGTTTCATTCTCCCTTGTCTACATTTTAATTTAGTGATACCATGCCATTAAAATGTCTCAAAACATTTATTTGAAGAACTGGCTGGAGTTAACAACTTCAGCCCTCCATTGTACTATTTCCATTAGACCTTCATAATATAAATTCATATCTAATTAGTACAGAAAATAAGTTTTAACAAGTCTTCTTACTCTCTACTTATCCCAGTCAGTAGTTCCCTTTCCTCAAAATTACTACTCAGGGAAGTAATTTAGAAATGCATAACATTATAACTTGTAGACATTATTATTCCTCTCAATAACTGGTATTGACTCTGCATCTAGTCGGAGCTCAAAAGGAAACAAAGACACTCAAGAGCTACAGTTTGAGGTGAGGGGAGAAGGAAAACATGGGGCAAATAAAATATGTGTGAAGTGAAATGAAGCGAAAGTCACTCAGTTGTGTCCAGCTCTTCGAGACTCCATGGGATTCTTCTCAGTATTCTGGCCTACTGGAATGGGTAGCCATTCCCTTTCCAGGGGTTTTCCCAATGCAAGGGTTGAACCCAGGTCTCCCGCATTGCAGGTGTATTCTTTACCACCTGAGCCACCAGGGAAGCCCCTAAAACTAGATCAAACATTGAAATAAATAACATAAAAATCAAAACCAGATCTCCAGCAAACCAAGGAGCATTAATCTAAGAAATTGCTGGAAATTGTCCTGTGCTAATGTGTGTAACAGGCCTTCCCCGGTGGCTTGGTGATAAAGAAACCCCCTGCCAATGCAGATGTGGATTCAGTCCCTGGCTTTGGAATATCCCCTGGAGAATGAAATGACAACCCACCCCAGCATTCTTGCCTGGGGAATCCCATGGACAGAGGAGCCTGGTGAGCTACCGTCCATGGGGTCGCAAAAGAGTCAGACATGACTTAGTGACTAAACAACAAAATTGTGTGTGAAAGGATAGCATCAACTTGTGAGTAGATACCATGGTAGCTCTATCCTTATCCTCAGGAACACCCAGAGCTCTGGTGTCAACCCTTAGACAGAAGAAAGATGAGAAGTACTTCTAGTGACTTATTATACAGTTTAGATCCAAATCATTGCCTACAGTACTTTGAACAAGTTCATCTCCATTATTTATTGAAAATGTATGGATCAATGACTTGCACTGGTTTGCAATTGCACAGCCTATTTTTGACTCTGTGGCCAGAGGGTTATAAAAGTCTACTAGGTAAACTCAGACTTTGATTCCCTGAGTAAAATCTTACCTAGCTTAGTGGCTTCTCCAAAGATACAGTGCATATGGTTCTACTAATGGAATTCCTTGTAAAGTACACCTACAATTCTCTGACCTGTATTTGTGCTTCCTTTCTTCTTCTATACAGGATTCTTAACCTAAGTATACCCTTTGAAAACTCAAGAGTTTTTTCAATATTCCAACTTATGTTTTTGCTGCATTCATTTGTATTATAAAATTGAAATAGATTTTGTTTCTATAATCTAAATGCTGGCCCTTTTGAGAGAAAGAAAGATGAATAAACAGGAAATGAAGAATCTCAGAGAGCAGGCAATAAACCAGGCCATTTTGGTTTCAAGGCTTTCAAGAGTTGTGACTACTGACTGAAGAAAAAGTATATCATAGGAATTTGATGTTGTTTAACAGCCAAGAAAATTGCTGAATGAATTACTAAAGAAGGAAAAGCTAGTCAAGTATTTGATAGCTTGGCTGCTTGGGTGGCTTAAAGAAAAAAAATAATAATCAAGTAACTTAGGAGCCTAAGACTTTGTGGTCCACCAAATGATATCAACAATCCTAGTAGTAAAGATTATAAAGGTGGCAGGGAGACATTATCAAGACACAACCAAAATAAGGATGTGTGTATGTATGTTAGTCACTCAGTTGCGTCCAACTCTTTGTGACCCCATGGACTGTAACTCACCAGGCTCCTCTGTCCATGGGATTCTCCAGGCAAGGATACTGGAGTGGAGTGCCATTCCCTTCTCCAGGGGAATCTTCCTGACCCAAAGATTGAACCCAGGTCTGTACTGCGGGCAGATTCTTTACCATCTGGGCCACCAGGGAAGCCCATAAAATAAATATATATTCAATCAAAGCACTTAAAGTTAAGCTAATTTGTGAATGATACAAAGTACTTCTTGATGAAACACTAGTGATATAGATTTCTGTGTTGGTGGAAAGAGTGTTTTTAGTCTCTCTCATTCAATACTGTTAAATGGAAAGGGATGTTTGACCCACTCAGCATCTTTAATCAACTGCAGAAATTTGAATAAATGGATAGATTGCCAATCTGTTTGAGCTAGGTAAATGTGAGGAAACATAACACATACTTTGGCAAGGCTTTTTATCACAGTAAATCCATGGATACAAAACTGACCATTTCTTTCAGGGTGTGTGTGTGTGTGTGTGTGTGCGTGTGTGTGTGTGTAATTGTTGCAGCAGAAACTACATCAGGAATTAGAGACAAAAGGAGAGTGAGAGACAGAGCAAGGGATCTATGTAACTGTAAACCATTTAAAAATTAAGACAACTTATGATGTTTTATGTTTTAAATATTTCAAGCATACTATATAGCTTCAGAAACAGTATGAATGGTGACAGAGAGAGGTTTTTCTGAGCTGAGTTTATAAAAGTAAATTTAACACATATCACACAACAAAATAACTTCTTACGTTATGCTAACAAATTTGGAATTTCTCAAAAATGCAGGATGAAGATATTGAAGAACTTTTGGTAATGTAGTGATGAAATTAGATTTANTAGAAAGTGATAAATGTTGAATTTAAAATTACAAAGCAGAGAAAGGTTAACAAGAACCTGACCAATTATAAATCTATTATAATATTCCAGACCACAGCAGTAAAAAGAAATGATAAAATTAAAGTAGTAGCCATCTGCATGGAAAATTTAGATAGTTTACACAGACCATGATGCACGAACAGTGGGAGCTGATATTGAGTTGAAAGGAAAGAAAAGTAATTGAAGATAATTTAAGGGGCTCAGTCTGGATAATAAAAACTATACAAATCAGAGAGTAGATTTGAAAGTAGTAACAACCACTTATAAATAAGCATTTAAGTTTAAATTATTTGTGTGATTTAATAAGGTTTTAAGGTATCATTTAATAAGGTACAATAATAATATAGCTATATTTAACTCCCAAATCTGTTTCTCAATGTGTCAAAAAGGGACAAAGCTCTAAAAAGAAGAATTAACTAAATTTGAGACCAATCTTTCTTTCAAAATATCTCTGCTAATCTTATTCAGAATTTGTGAATTCAGAATATTTTTATTTTTCAAAATTATAGCTACTATGAATTCATAAAAATATTCATGTAATATGCAAATATTTCTACAAAAATTAAAGCTGTCATTTACTCACATGTTAATTTGACTTAGTTTAATCACATAGCTTTATTCAAATCATTTATGTGATGAGAGTTTCTACAAAAATTTTAACTGAAATTACCTAAAATGATAATTTAAAAAGTAATTTGTAAAGTAAATTTGAATAAACAAAGGCTTTGATATCAGAATAACAACTTTTATCTATCTCATTTCCCTACAGTCCAGTCACAGTGATTTTCTGATTATTTTTGCTCCTACCATCCCATCTTGTTTTCACCTTAAGATCTGTACATTGAAAGTCCTTCTATCTGAAGTGTAACCACCAGATTTTCACATGAACTTGATTTAGTTTGGATTTTACATATATATAAATTTTCATTATTTAGTTCTTATCTCAATTATCAGCTTCTGATTACTCAAATGGAACCTCCATATCCACTCCTCTCATCTTATATCACTGTAACAGCAGCACCTAGAAGAATACCAGGCCAAAAATAATATCTCAGCAATGCTATTGAATAATTGGATAAAAAAGAGGAGATTATACCTTCTTTTGTTTAAAAAAATGGTTTATTAGCAATTGGAACTAAATATATTTGGGAGGGATCATATTATCTGCCATTTTTATGTTTTAAAGTATACATTGCAGCCTACAGAAATATAGGGAAGATAGGCTTTGGAAACAAATATATTTAGGACCAAATATTGGCTGCAAAACATGAATCAACTTAGACAATTTTCTGTAATTCTATTTGCCTACATATGAAAAGAAATATTTGATAGGAATTTTATGATGATTAAATGAAATATATTACAGGGTAAATATAAAGACCAAAATACACTTCACTCTAACATTTAAGCATTTTCTTCTCTCACCCAGAATGGACAAGTCTGTATAATTTTAAATAAAGTTGCAGGAAAATTAACCCATAATTTAAATCTGTCGAGCTTAAAATAAAATTTTGTGAAACATACTTTGAAATGGTACTTTTTTTAAATGCAACATGCTATGCATTTTTAAAAATAATATTTACAAAACCAAAATGAACTTTTCCTTTACAACTCTTCCTCTCCAAAGGTTTATAAATCAGTTTATTTTTCTTCCCAGATAAAACATTATTAACATGTAAAAGGAAGAGCATACTTATATAAGTAAGTGTAATGATAAAATCATTTATTAAGTTTAGCAAGTGGATTGAAATTTCTCAGGTAATTCGATGTTCTCTACACTTGATTTGGATGTGGAAGGTGAGAGAGTAAGCACCTGCTCAGACAAGTGTAATTTCTTGTGGGAGCTGGACCCTCACCTGAAAATTAACTCATGAGTTCTATGATCAGTTTCTAACACTTTTCAGGCATAATATTCAATTTTTTTGGAATCATCTATAAATTAAAAATGGTGTAGTTTGGTTGTTCACACACAACGAAAATTTGTGAAACTTTTTACATAATTATAATTGAAGTAGCTTGAAATTCACCATGATTGAGAGAAACGTTTTTAGAAAATGTTAAATTAATTGGAAATCTGCTTTTGCCAGTTTACAATTCTAGGATTAAATCAATTAAAAATAGTATATTTCAAACTGTAGCATGTTTAACGATCTCCAGGTCTGAACTAAACAATTCCATTAGGTCAGTAATACTTGTAAATACACTTTTTAGACCGTCTAAGAAGAAAAGAGATGATGTATCAAATTATAAATGCACAGATAAGAATCACTGTCATAGTGAGCCTATTCCAGGTGAGTCATATTGAATCAGATGTGTAAAAATCATTTTGCATTTTTTAGCAGTAATAACAATACTGTTTCACTTCTAATTTATACTATATACTTAGTATAGTACAGATACTATCATCATTTCCAAATTGTATAAATTGTACACCTCTTGTTTGCTCACCCTAACCATATCAGATATCAGTTATCCTACCTACAGATTTAATTAAATTTAATTTCTAAGAGAAATTAAATTATCAAAGAGTTTTACCAAATAGCACATAGGTAGAAAAATTAGATGAGGGTTATGTCAAAGATATACTTTCCTTACAAAAGATAATGACATCAACATGCACAGATGCCTTTACGTTATAAATATGAAATAATAAAAGTGAGACACTTTTCAAATAAAACATTTGTTTTTACTTAATACTTGTGTCACAATTTTAAACCTTTTTTGGACATCACAAGGTCATCATCTTCAGAATTACTTTTGTGAACATTCCAGGTTCAAGTCCACAGGTGCACAAAAAGGCAAAAGTAACTTACTAACATTCCTACATTGGATTGATAATTATATATTATATATTTTGGACTAATAACTACTGTAATGTACACAACAAATGCAAATTAGAGAATTCTCCAATTGACTATGGAATATCTAATATCATAGACACAGTGATTTCTTCAAGGAAATATATAATTCCAGGGGCTAAAAAAGAAAAAAATATATATATGTATTAAAAGGCAGTTCACTGTGTTCTAAGTGCATTTCCAACATTTGAAGTTTCTTTTCCTTTACTTTCCTAACAATTTTTCTGAAGGAGTTCATGTACTTCTAGTTAACACACACGATAATAAAAAACAATCTGCCTCCCACAGAACCCCACTATAATCAATTATAAAGAAATATGTAATGAATACATACAGACAATGGAAATGGAAGAATGAGTATCAGCAGCAAAATTTGAAAGACAGACCGAAAATGGACAAAGATGTTGTTGATGAAAAGGGTCTTTACTCCTCTCTTGGCTTAGTCTGAAGCAGACGACTTTATTCCACAAAGTCCCCACACAACTCAGCCTCGAGGGCACCAACTACCTCTGAAAGCAGAAATGGAATATAATGTACGGATCAAAACAATATTTGAAAACATATTTAAATGGGTTTAGATTTTCAGAGTTGCTTCACACCCCTCTCCCTCAGCAAAAATGAGAGCAAGTGTCTATTTGGCCAAAGCATTAGCTTTGATTTATCATCTGGAGGGGTTGTACCAACCAGGGAGCCTGAGAGCCTGATACCAGCACAATGAAGAGGTCGTACTGACAAAGGGATGTTAGTTGAATGAGATGCTCTATCCTGAAGTGAGGGCAGCCCCTTTCATCTCTAATTAGCTCTGACAAAAATGACAACTAGAATTCATCCTGCCAAAGTCGGGGCACTTGAGAATTCCTCCAGGGGAAGAGTGAGTATCTGAAATAGACAGACCTTCTTAGGTAGCATTGCCCAATTACACAGACTAGACACATCAGTGTGGATAGAAGCTCATTAGTTGGTTATGTTTTAAATAGAACTATGGGCCTCCCAGGTGGCATTAGTGGTAAAGAACCTGCTTGCCAATATAGGAGACCCAAAAGATGCAGGTTCGATCCCTGGGTTGAGAAGATCCCTGGGAAGCAGGTGTGGAAACCCACTCCAGTATTCTAGCCTGGGAAATTCCATTGACAGAGGAGCCTGGCAGGCTACAGCCCAGAGGGTCTCAAAGAGTGAGACACGTCTGAAGAGACTTAGCATGCATACAACCAGAACCAGGGAATAGTCATTCAAATTTTTATTCCCCACAACTACATGTGATTGAATTGCTAAGACTTATCAGAACTTTGAGAATAGTTACTCACCAGAAAACAGAAACCAGAAGACACAGGACAGGACAGAAAAAGTATAACATATTCAGGTATCTGTGAGGACATGTTACACATGGAAAAGAAAGAATCTTTAATAGGAAACCACAAAGAAAGATACTTTGGAAATATAGACACAGCTACAGAGAATGATACATAAAGATTTCACAAATGAAAGCTCCAATGGTAGAAATAAAGTTACGGATTATCCTCAGATAGAAATGGCAACCCACTCCAGAGCCCTTGCCTAGAAAATCCCATGGACACAGTCCACAGGGTCACAAAGAGTCGGACATGACTGAGCGGTTTCACTTCACTTTCATATTCTCTTATATGCCAAACAACTGAGCAAAAGAGTTATGGAATAAGGAAATAATTTCAGAAAATTCCAATTTCTGAATTTTTATACCAGTGATAAAAGATAAAATGGAGAAGCAAAGTATCAAATATTTTATCCAGAATAGTTCATAGAACTGATAAACTTGAAACACCAAATTGAGAGCCCTACACAATGCCTAGAGCAATGGATGAAAAGAAATTTCCACCAAAGCACATTACTGTCAAAATTCAGAACTCTGGGAAAGAGACCCATTACCATAGCATCTGGAAAGGAAGAAAAAAAAGTCTCATAAGCAAATGTTCAGAAATCCAAAAGGCATTTGACTTCTTAAAAGAAACAATTAAACCTGTGTCAGTGATATAATGCTGGTTTCAGGTGGCCTCAGCCAGCAACAGCTTGGAACGGGGCTTGGGTTTCCTCACCAGAAAATTAGGCTGGGTCATGGTGATGAAAGCATCAGATCCTAGCCACTAGACCAGTGGTCAGTGACAGAGGCCCTGACCTTTCAGCTTTGCAGAAAAGTATTTCCACAAAGACAGAAAGTAGTGAAGCAAGTAAAGTATTTATTAAGAGGAAAGAGAGTACAATACGTGTGAACAGACACAAGGCCATAGTCTTGAGAGAGTCCCAGAGCTGAGGGTTAATGGCAGTTTAAATCACTTATATGGGGACATTTCTTCTGGTTTTCCTTTGACCAATCATTTTGATTTGCCTAGTTCACAACTGTATTTAATATACCTCAGGATCCTTTTCTGTGTACATACGCATCTCTTAGTCAAGACGGATTTTACTGAAAAAGCATATGGGTAGAGCATCTCTTGATATTGTGCCCCATTTGAGTTGCAAGGAGCCTTTCTGCCCATGGGTGGTTGGGGAGCTCTCCCGATTTGGGGAATGAGAAATAGGTGGCCTGGGCAGGGCTCAGCCTTCTCCTTTATTGTCCTGCTCTTCTCCTCTTGTAGTTTCAGTCCACAGGGAATGAATCTCCAATAGCTTTACCTTTGGAGGGGACCTATCTACTCCTAACTCAATGCATCAATGTTCGAAGAAAAGAAAAATATATAATGTTAAACCCTATATGAAGCCCTGGTGGCTCAGATGGTAAAGTGTCTGCCTACAATGAGGCAGACCCAGGTTCGATCCCCAGGTCAGGAAGATCCCCTGGATAAGGAAATGGCAACCCACTCCAGTACTCTTGCCTGGAAAATCCCATGGACAGAGAAGCCTGGTAAGCTACAGTCCAAGGGGTTGCAAAGAGTCAGACACAACTGAGTGACTTCACTTTCACTTTCAAACTCTATACTCAAATTAAAAATCAAGTATGAATATAAATGACATTAAAAATACTCATGATATTGTTTACTTCCTATAATCTATTCTTTGGAGGGTATTGGAGTATTTTCTCTATCAAAAGAAAATTAATATGAAAAGATGAAGAAATATAGTTCAAGTAAAAAGGCATCCTTCACAGGACAGCTGATGTTTAACTTTGCACCAGGTGTAATTTATGGACTGGGATATGGCACATGGGAGCTGTTGCCTTGGGTTTCTTTGGCAAGCCAGTTATGAGGAACATATGTAAAGGGGTGGAATATTCACTGGGGAAGGAAGAGTTTTGCAGTTGTCTTCCCTGGTTTTCATCCTGGCTACATTTTCCCCAGGGAAGAAGGGATTTCTGTCCCTATTAAGTTTAGATCATTAGTGTCATGGCATCTGTGCATGATGGATATTTCTTATCTCTAAAGTTAAATTTATTGTAATGATAGCACAATGAACAAAAGATTTTTTGGATTCAAGAGATTGCTGCCTTTCCCCACCTTTCTTTGTCTGCTTATAGAATACTTATCCGGGAGAAGGCACTGGCGACCCACTCCAGTACTCTTGCCTGGAGAATCCCAGGGACGGGAGCCTAGTGGGCTGCCGTCTATGAGGTCGCACAGAGTTGGACACGGCTGAAGCGACTTAGCAGCAGCAGCAGCAGGAGGAGGATACTTACCATCCAAAAAGTGTGATTTCCTGTCAGTCTGAAGGTTCCTGCTTTCCTTTGTCTGCCTATGGACACTCACTGTTTACAAGATGCCTGATATTCTGCCACCTGGCCCCTGACCCCATTCTCCTCTCATATCTACCTACCTGCCTGCTGTAACAAAAGGAGAAACAAAAATTTAAAAGGAAAGGCTTAATTCTTCTTCTTGAAAATAAAGTAAGAGATTTCCCTGCACTTTTTGTCTCAATTACTTTTTTTAAGTAAACTCATTTCTTGTTGTTCAGTTGCTAAGTTGTGTCTGACTGCAGCGTGCCAGGCTTCCTTGTCCTTCATTATCTCCTAGAGTTTGCTCAAACTCAAAACCTTTGAGTTAGTGATGCTATCCAACCATTTTTTCCTGTCTCCCCCTTTGCCTCCTGCCCTCAATCTTTCCCAGCATCAAGGTCTTTTCCAATGAGTCAACTCTTCGCATCAGATGACCAAAGTATTGGAGCTTTAGCTTCAGCATCAGTCCTTCTAATGAATATTCAGGGTTGATTTCCATTAGGATGGACTGGTTTGATCTCCTTGCAGTTCAAGAGACTCTCAAGAGTTTTCTCCATCACCCAAGTTCAAAAGCATCAATTCTTTGGTACTCAGCCTTCCTTATGGTCCAACTCTTACGTCTGTACCTGGCTACTGGAAAAAAAACATAGCTTTGACTATATGGACTTTTGTCGACAAAGTGATGTCTCTACTTTTTAATATGCTGTCTACATTTATCATAGCTTTCCTTCCAAGGAGCAAACATCTTTTAATTTCAGCCAGTCATAGTCTACAGTGATTCTGGGATGATGTAAAGTGATTTCTTCACCCCACTTAACCAGCTTGCCAATAAAAAACCTCAGGGCAGCTACTCACCTGAGATTGCATGCTCTCCCCTTGAGAGTGCTCTATCACTTAAATAAGTCTTCATGTCACTAACTTGACCTCCCTGTCTCATGTATGAATCCTTTTTGCAATGAAACAAGACCTTATCCAATGGGAACAAAGCCATTAAGAAAATTATGTCTTGAGTTTTTTTTACCTAAATTACAATATAGAAAATTAAACAAAAATGGAATATTTCAGAATATTTAACATTCAAAAATTTTTGAAACATTTGATGAGTGATTCTATATAGCAAGATAAATATATTTTCATTTATGCTCCTCCCAAATGAGGCTATAACATTTGGAGGCTCCACATGGCAAGATATTGTTTTTATCAACATTTGCATTAGAAACTACCTGAAAGTTATCAATAGGAAAGTTATCTAAAGACAAATATTTCTGGGTCAATGCCAAGCTTAACTTAGAGGAATGGAACACATAATTGACGAGAAGAAATACTGATGCAAAAATGCATTCTTAAAGTGCATTTACGCAACACTGGTCCTGATAAAACTTCTAATAACACATTTTGATGTAGACCTCTATTAGAGATGGGAAAATGTTATTTTAAAAATATCAGAGTTGGTACACGAAAGATATTTTTAAATGTTAAGTAAGTCAGTGTTTCCAAATGAAGTTTCAAATACTTTGTACATAAAATCTTTTAAAACTGTGTCAAATTATTTTAAAAATTAGTGTGTGGAATCTGAAAAATGTAACAAACTAGTACATATAATAAAAATGAAGCAGGCTCACAGATACAGAGAACAAATCATTGGTTACTAGTGGGGTAAAGCAATGGAGGGGTCGGTAAGGTGGGAGGTACAAATACTGGGTGTAAGACAGGCCTAAGGATATACTGTAGAACACAAAGAATGGAGCCAACATTTTGCAATAACTGCAAATGAAAGTAAACCTTAAAAATTGCATAAAATTTAAAAGCATAAACTTCAAATAAATAACAAAAATTTAAAGAGTGGGGAAAATAATACAGTAAATAATTTAGACTTTTTTAACACAGGAGTCTTTCTAAGTGAATCAGTAGTCTGAGACTGTTGGATGGTCTAAGAATAGCAAATAAAGAAAAATATGCTCCTATATATATATTTTTTTATAAGGTTAAGGTTTACTTCTGTTTACAAAAATGTGATGAGGGGAAGACTATCTTCCTCTATTTTGTAGCAATGGCAGCTATAGCAAGTGATATTCAAATTCATGTGGTAGAGAACAGCAAGAATGGATGATTGCCATATTGTCTTTATGGCAATACACACCTAGATATTAGGTACTTTATCTCAGTCCATCCTTGTATTGTTTGGACCCAGACACAGAGTTCAAAGTCGCATGGGAAACCATAAAAATAGACTCTTTTATGGTCAAGGGGAAGATAATAAAATTTTCTTCACTAGAATCATCTTTTTCTTTACTGGTACAATAAAATTATGATTCTACATTCAATAACTAAAAAGAGAACATATTCTAGTATTCAGTGGAGAAGAGATAACTAAAATTATTAGGCTAAATTGTAGACATAATAATAACAAATGTAGAGACATTTCACATCCTTAAATATTTTGGGCCAATATTTGACACATAAAATTTGAGAATATATAAGGTTTGAGTTGAAAGAAATGCAACTTTTAATATTGGAAAGGAGAGAAAAGTCAAGGACAATACTCCTGGATAGAGTACAATGAGTTAGTATAACTAAAATCAAGGATTCTAATGCTTTATACCAACACCTTTTGTTATGGTAAAAGTCACTGAAAAAAATATTACCAGCAAAATGGAAACAAGGCATTTTGGTTTTCTGTCCACATGGAAGGTATCGAGACCAATTACCCCCACCAATCCAGGAATTACTTCCAGTCTACTCCCACAAAGCACAGGAGTGTGAACTTATGATGACCGCATGTGCCCAACAGACATGTGAGATCTGATACTCTTTGTTCAGCTGTGTTAACCTCAACAAAGACTCTAATGAAAACAAGCTTATTCTTACTCTGCCATTAATATCACTCTCTGTGTTCTTTCTAAATCTCAGGGTTGTCATCTGCAACTGTTTTGCAGAGTTTTTAGAAATGAGGGTGTGCCATTAAGGGAATTAAAAAGAGATCTAAAAAAGTACAAAACAGTATATTCCTGGAAAGAAATACAGTATTTGNTGAATCATTCAATAAATGATATTGAAACAAGTGATTAATTGTTTGGAAAAATATAATGATAACCTCATTTTAATTAATCTCATTATTACTTTGCTAACTGCTATAATAAACATACAATAAAAGTATAATGACCTATGTAATAGCTCATACAATATTTCCTCATCAGAGACCAGCTTTCTTCCTGGTTCTATCCTAATCTCTGCTACACACAAGGACTTTGAAGAGCTTTATACGAGCAAATAAATAGAGAGGAGTGAAAGTAAAACTCCCAAAACTGTGACTTGCAAGAATGATGCAGTATTTTGACTCATATTCCATTGATGAGGACTAGTCACATAATTCAACCTAGATGGAAAACCTGGGCGTAATACAAAATTCCTGGTGGAAAATAGAGGGTGAGAAATATGGATCATAAATGGATAGTTGGCTTTATCAATCTCATCTGTTATGCCCCAAAATAAATAACATAGTTTTATTTATATATAATGAATCTTTATTAAGATTTACAAAAGACCTTCAAAAGGTAAACCCTAAAGGAAAAACTTATCAATTTGAATAAATAAATATTTTTTAAAGATACGCATATGAAACAAGACAAAACTCCACGAATGGCGTTGAAAGCAAACTAAAAAGGAATATAATATTTTCCAAATCTGGAAAAAGAAAATGCAAAAAAATTCATATAAATCAATAGGAGATGACAATGCAAATACTATTAATAGACAATATGAAAAAGGAGGGATTTAAATGATAAATATGTATACAGAGTAGAATATTGTTTTTCTTTCAATGTGCAAACAGTTAAAATGATAACACCTGGAGTTTCATTTTCAGACATGATGAAGTAACAAAAACTGAACTTAACTGCCAATAGTATAAAACTAAAAAGATCAAAAAAAGATGTGAATCAACTGCTTTCAGACACTTCAGGGCAAGTCAGCAAAGGACAGGATCCTTGGGAGAAAAGAACTGATCAGTTGAGCACTGTAATTGTCCCCATCTTCACTCTGGAGATGATTCCAGACAGAGTCAGAAGAACCACAGAGAATGTGGCCTCACTGATGATACCAGGATGAGACCCAGAGAGCTCCAGACATCTGATGAGGTTTTTCCATTTAGTGTTTCCTGGTTACTAGGCTTGTATGCAGAGAGTGAAAATCCACAAATTCATACACACACACACACACACAACCAAACTGGATGGGAGAAGGAATAAGCTCAATAGTTATATAATTATAAACTCAGTAATTTCCAGAGTTCAATAATAAAAGGAGACATTTTGGAGCTACAATAAGTCAGAGTACTAAACGATCAGCCGGCATACTTAGGGGAAACATTAGAGATGAAATTTTCCAAATAGGAAAAGGAGTACTTCAAGGCTGTATATTGCCACCCTGCTTATTTAACTTTTATGAAGAGTATATTATGAGAAATGCTGGGCTGGAATCAAGATTGCTTGGAGACATATCAATAACCTCAGATATGCAGATGATATCACCATTATGGCAGAAAGTGAAGAAGAACTAAAGAGCCTCTTGATGAAGGTGAAAGTAGAGAGTGGAAAAAAGTTGGCTTAAAGCTCAACATTCAGAAAACGAAGATCATGGCATCCGGTCCCATCACTTCATGGCAAATAGGTGGGGAAACAGTGGAAACAGTGGCTGATTTTATTTTTCTGGGCTCCAAAATCACTGCAGATGGTGACTGCAGCCATGAAATTAAAAGATGCTTACTCCTTGGAAGGAAAGTTATGACCAACCTAGATAGCATATTCAAAAGCAGAGACATTATTGTGTCAACTAAGGTCCATCTAGTCAAGGCTATGGTTTTTCCAGTAGTCATGTATGGATGTGAGAGTTGGACTGTGAAAAAAGCTGAGCACTGAAGAATCGATGCTTTTGAACTGTGGTGCTGGAGAAGACTCTTGAGAGTCCCTTAGACTGCAAGGAGGTCCAATCAGTCCATCCTAAAGGAGATCAGTCCTGGGTATTCATCGGAAGGACTGATGTTGAAGCTGAAACTCCAATACTTTGGCCACCTGATGTGAAAAGCTGACTCATTTGAAAAGACCGTGATGCTGGGAAAGATTGAAGGCAGGAGGAGAAGGGGACAACAGAGGATGAGATGGTTGGATGGCATCACCGACTTAATGGACATGAGTTTGAGTGGACTCTGGGATTTGGTAATGGACAGGGAAGCCTGGCGTGCTGTGGTTCATGGGGCTGCAAAGAGTTGGACAAGACTGAGCGGCTGTACTGAACTGAACTGAACTGAACTTACATGCAAGGAAACTTACTCTAGAACCTAATTAACAAAGCTTAAGAAGAAGCCTCACAACGATTAATGAGGAAGTAATGCAAATTCTTGTCAGGACAAAGCTATCCACCTTCTTAAGGAAGGAAAAAAATAATTCCAAAAATATAACAATGAAATACCACAATGTTGAACATTTTATAAACATTAAATTATGCTAAATGAAATAAGCCCAGACATACAAAGTGATCTTCTATGTGATTTCACTTATATGAAGACTCTAAAATAGTAAACTCAGGGACTTCTCTGGTGGTCCAGTGGTTAAGACCCTGTACTTCCAATGCAAGAGGCATTGGTTTGATCCCTGATTCGGAAGCTAGGTGGCAGGAAACATAAGAGATGCTGGTTCAACACTTGGGTTGGGAGGATACCATGGCAAACGGCATGGCAACCCACTCCAGTATTCTTCCCTGGAGAATCCCATGGACAAAAGAGCTTGGCAAGCTCCAGTTCATAGGGTCGCAAAGAATCAGACACGACTGAAGTGACTTAGCACACAGGGAACTAAGATCCCACATGACATGTCACCAAAAAAAAAACAAAACAGATGAAATAGTAAACTCAAAGAAACAGAACTGAATGGTGGTTCCCAGGAGCTGGGGAGATGGGAGGTATTATTCACAAGTACAAAGTTTCAGTTATATAGGATGAATAAGTCCTATAGATCTACTATACAGCATAGTGTCTATCATTAATAATACTGCATTGTATACTGTACTTATAAAAATGTTAATAAATCCTAAATTTAGAACATTTCTAATTATTGAAATTATGAGGATTATTATTTGAGCACCTCTCAATTGAAACTTAAGTGATTTTTAGGAATATCAGATATGAATTATAAAGTCCAATCAAATCTACATTCATTTTTTCTTTGAAAATCAAATAATAAACATAATGGAATTGGAAGGATGTGCAATTGAATAAAGCAGAGGATGCAATTCCAAAGAGTTTAACCTAATATATTAGACAAACATTCTCTGTTACATCATTTTATGGAGGAGACTGACTTTCTGTTGGTGTATCTTGCTCACAGGGTTCTCTCCTGGTGAATCCTGAAATGAAATTTCCAAGTCTAAGTACAGTCCATGACTCATACATGCACTGCAGACACTCCCAGTTTACCTACACTGCCTTCCTTACTCCAGAGACAACTGGACTGAGAGTTGATAATTTAAGAGTTTCAAAGAACAGATATCAAGATACTTTCTTTTTAGGATTGTTTCAACTTTTTTTTTGTCTTTTCTTTTTTGTTTTTGGCTGCACCCAGTACATGCAGGATCTTTGTTCCCTGACCAGGGATTGAACACACGCCTCCTGCATTGGGAGCTTGCAGTCTTAATCACTGGACTGCCAGGGAAGTCCCTGTATTTTTAAATTACTTGTTGAGAAGCACAGCAGAACAAGTTGGTGAAACACAGAAAGGTGGATCACAACACAAAGGGCTTTATAATATGAATTATTTTTATCATATGTTATAATTCAAAACTGCATTTATTACTCACATTGTTTGAGAGAAATAAAGAAAAGGACATTGATAGCACCTTACATTGTTAAATTCATTCATCCCTATTTCAAAATCTTAAAAAATTAACAAATTGATTTGTTTTTCACGTTTAAATCCAAATACTATATGTTATGGGTTTCCCAGGTGGCACTAATGGTAAAGAACCCACTTGCCAATGCAGGAGACATAAGAGATGCAGGCTCATTCCCGGCGTCAAAAAGATCCCCTGGAGGAGGGGATGGCAAGTCACTCCAGTATTCTTGCCTGGAGAATCCCATGGGCAGAAGAATCTGACAGGATACAGTCCATGGGGTCGCAAAGAGTTGGATATGACTAATGCGACTTAGCAAGCATTATACGCTGTAAGATTATATTTTTCAGACTTCATGTGTATTCTGATTACAAATCAAAAAAATTTTTTGACTGACTAGACTAATTGATTTTATTAGAAATTTTCAAATTAGCTTGACTATGTATACCTAATTTTGATTTGATATATCTGTGTATATAACACATTTGCCAAATTGGACTTGTCATGAGAAAATCCCCATATATACATGTAAATTTGAGTTTAGTTAAGTATTCAAATCATTTTAAATAACAGATACCTTAAGCTCAAGCCTATCACATTTCAATTTAATTATCTTGATATCTGACTGGTATTTTGTTTGGAAATTTAACTGAATTTATTTCCATATCTGATCATTGACTTAATGGTGATATACACTTTATCATTTTCAGATAAAATTAACACTCAGTGAGAAATGTAAAGCCCAAAAGTTTAANCCAACAGTTTAAATGTCAGTTAGAATTATGCTAATACAAATTGAATTTTAAAAATAACCATACTGTGATGAGAAAGGCCATTTGAAATTATGTGGCATGTAGTTATTTTTAAGTGAAGTTTAAATGTGTAAATGGGATTCATCTATGAATGGCATGAGGTATAGAACTGGCCTAGAAATTTTCTCAAATATTTTCCTAATCTTTTGGAATTAATTGCTCTATCAGTTATATTGTTAGCATTTACACAAACACTTACACCTTAAAAACAAAGCATCTCATTTCTTAAATTTGTAGTCATTGTCTTTGAAAAACTTGAGCATATAAAGAAATATAGCAGGAAATTGGAGAATGGCAAGTGCCTACATCTACATGTACATGAGGCTAAATCCCATTTCTATACTCAGCTATCTCATCTGGTTTTCTCATCCTCATCTCAACATATTCCAATGGCCACATTATTACCTGTGTTTTCAAAATAGTTTCCCTTATCAATTCCCTATTTCTGCCATTTGCCACTTAAAATCCTATTAGATTTTGCAGTGCTGCTTCTCTCTGCTTCACTCCAATATCCTAGTTTCACTGTCCCATGATAAATTTCATTCTGCATTTCAGTCCAGAGTCTCCTCACCTACTGAATGACTATAGCTATAATCATCAACTGGTGTGTATTATCATCTAGTCTTCACAATCTTCAGATCATTTAATTAACCTACTCCCTCTCAACTGAAATTCTCAGCACTGAAATTCTGATGTTGTTTTTCTGGATCTTAAATTCACACTATCCTAATAGTACAACTATCACCAACAAAGTGTCAGAAAACAAATATTCTAATATCTTCAATGTGTTTGCCCGTTATAATACTGCTCTGCTCAAACTGTTACTCTTCTGAAATAAAAAGGTAAAGATTAAGGAGGGAAAAAAAGAGCAAGGTCTCTGACCAAAATTTATCTCAATTAAACACAATTAACTTTTACCAAAAGCTACTTTCAATTGTATGTAAGAATTCCAAGAAAATAGAGAAAAATTAACCCGTGTCTCTNACCCAAGTGTCTCTAATTAAAAGATGAATAATCAGAGACAAGGATATGTTACTCACTTTTTAATTTGAAGAGAACTAACAATCTCAGCAGAGAGAAACCATCCAAAGCATATTCCTTCTTTCTGTCTTTATCATGTCACAAGAAAGTTCAGCTGGGCCAATAGAAAAAGCATGGCAGTGAGCAGTGTCCAGAACTCTTATGTGAAAGACTGATGATTTTATTCATAGAAAGAAACAAATAGAAAGCCAGTTAGGATAAACTGACTAAGACTGTCAGTTGTAGGCTATTGTTACATACCCAGGTTGCAGTAGAAGTTATTGGTAGGATTGTCAGGGGAGTCTACTAGAATTTGAGCCAAATAGAGCAAAGTGGAAGGAAGGCATTTACCCTCCCCAAAGGGCTAAAGGGGACTAGTTTAAACAATGATTTATGTACTTTTAGGCAGCATATTAAAATTGTATACCTTATATCCAACTATGGTATGTACCTTTTATGCAAATTTATTTTAAAAAATCAAAGACTAAGAGCAATTTGTGAGCTAAGAAATGTTTTAAGCTTTAAAGAGAAACAGTTAAATTTTTTTTTCTGAAAATCACTGAGAAAACTTGAAATTAAAATAAAATAGAAAAATCATGAAAATTATGTTTTATTTCTAAATACTAATATTTTAAAATATTATTACTAAATAAATTATATTTGACCACTATAAACTTTTGTGGGTTTTTCTCAATTAGAGAAAGTAATTGATAAAACAATGTACATTTTCTTGCTTTTTATG
>SJYQ01005487.1:106028-117983 GCA_006410935.1 Redunca redunca
CTTTCCTAGATCTGAAATATTTATATTTTATCAATATTTTTAATTCTTTTGAGAATAAACTGTTTATAGGAAACATTACTGTACTACCGGGCACAAGTGCTTATATTTGTAAAACATCTTTCAGAGCTGTCATTGACATAAGACCCTCAGGTCAAATTTGAGTGGCGTAGTTTGGGAAAGTGATGCCAACAAGTTAAAAATAATTCATTCTCTTAAGGCTCATTTGTCACAATACTTTTAAGAGAAAAAGGTCTAAAAGAAAACTGCTATTTAACATTTTTGAGTGCTCAGTCATAAAGTTATGTCCAACTCTTTTGCCTTCCTGTGGACTGTAGCCCGCCAGGCTCCTCTGTCCTTGGGATTTCCTAAGCAAGAACACTGGAGTGGGTTCCTGGAGCCATTTCCTCCTCCAGCGATCTTCCCAAACCAGGGATCCAACCTGTGTCTTCTGAAATACCAGGCAAATTCCTAACCACTGAGCTAATAAGGAAGCCCACCCATGAAAAATAAAGCAGCTTTAAACCTAAATACTCTCCAAAATAGGCATTGGCCAACACTAGAATGTTAACAAATAGTCTTTTGGATGTTTTACTTGTATTGTTATAATAATCTTCCAGTCTAACATCTTCTGCAACCGTAGTCTGTCCTTGCAGTATCAATCATTAAAGCTGTCTTCTGTCTGACCAATGATAACCTATACAAAAGCTCTTAGACAATCTATGTGTAAGTTTTACTAGTTGTTTAGTTCATAATGAACACTCAGGAGCTTTTGTCTATGTTGTTGTTATTGTTGTGTTGGAAAAGCATCAGGAATAGGCAGTATTCTTAATGCTTCATGGCACCACACTCATTCTAAGTGAAACTGCATTTCAAGAGGTGCCTGAGTACAAACTCTCAGCTTACTGGTTTCTATCTTGCAAATAACTCATGCTAAATAATTCATTTCACAAAATTCATTTCCTAATAATTTAGAGACTAACAATAAACATAATTCAGGTAACAACTGTAATCATATGAGTTCCCATTCATGCAACATCAATATATTTTTTTATTATAGTAAGTTATATACCTCATTGGCTTTAACTGAACCCAAAGTTAAACTATCTACTTCAATGTCTTCTAAATTGCACTATATAAAATGGTGATATTTGTTGAAGAACTACTCATGAGCACTTACTATGATTGATTCTGATTGTATCTGTGTACACATGTGCAATTTTGCTAACTTGTTGCCCAGACATCTAGAAAGTGATGAAACTTTGGTTTCCTTTTGTATTTTTTACCCAATTTTGAGTTCCACTACTCACCTTCTTAAGGCCAAGTCATCTTGTTTCTTGCCTTTAAAGTATCTCTTCTGTTAGAAGCTTAAATTGATAATTATCTCCTATTTTGACTAAATGATAAAAATAATAGTGACACTTAAACACAATAAAACAGTTACTATTACCCATTTCCACACTTAAAAAGAAAATGAGTTATAAGACCTTATTTATAAAATTCACTTGAAATAATAACAACAAATTAATTAAAATATATGTCTTCTGTTAGAGACCTCCAAACTTCTTTTGTAAAGAGTTAATAGTATGAGGTGGATGAAACTGGAGCCTATTATAAAGACTGAAGTAAGTCAGAAAGAAAAACACCAAAATACAGTATACTAACGCATATATATGGAATTTAGAAAGATGGTAATGATGACCCTATATGCGAGATAACAAAAGAGACACAGATGTAAAGAACAGTCTTTTGGACTCTGTGGGAGAAGGCAAGGGTGGGATGAATTGAGAGAATAGCATTGAAACATGTATATTACTATATGTGAAATAGATCTCGACTCCAGGTTCGATGTATGAGAGAGGGTGCTCAGGGCTGGTGCACTGGGATGACCCTGAGGGATGGGATGGGGAAGGAGGAGGGAGGGGGTTCAGGATGGGGGACACATGTACAACCATGGCTGATTTACGTTAATGTATGGCTAAAACTGTTACAATATTGTAAAGTAATTAGCCTCCAATTAAAATAATTAAATTAATTTTTAAAGGGTTAATAGTAAATATTTTAGGCTTTAGAGATTGTATACTGTCTCTCTTGCACCTGCATCTATTTTGTTTACTCTTATTCGTTTTCTTCAACCATTTAAAACTCCTGTAGCTTGGCCATTGAGTCATATAGTTCAATAATCCTTGCCCAGCAGTAATGTTTCTCTTGTTGTTTGTTATATTTTAGAAGTTAAGTCTGGAAAAACAAACACTGTTAAAAGTAATAATTTGCTCTTCTTATTTTATTTAATAATAATAATTTTGGAGCCAAAGCAAAAACAACACCCAGTTGTGGATGGGACTGGTGATAGAAGCAAGGTTTGATGTTGTAAAGAGCAAGATTGCATAGGAACCTGGAATATTAGGTCCATGAATCAAGGCAAATTAGAGTGGTCAAACAGGAGCTGAGAAGGGTGAACATCGACATTCTAGGAATCAGTGAACTAAGATGGACTGGAATGGGTGAATTTAATTCTGATGACCATTATATCTACTACTGTGGGGTGGAATCCCTTAGAAGAAATGGAGTAGACAGCATAGTCAACAAAAGAGTCTGAAATGCAGTACTTGGATGCAGTCTCAAAAATGACAGAATGATCTTGGTCTGTTTCCAAGGCAAACCCTTCAAAATCACGGTAATCTAAGTCTATGCCCCAACCAGTAACACTGAAGAAGCTGAAGTTGAACAGTTCTATGAAGACCTACAAGACATTCTAGAACTAACACATGAAAAAGATGTCCTTTCCATTATAGTGGACTGGAATACAAAAGTAGGAAGTCAAGAAACACCTGGAGTAACAGGAAAATTTGGTCTTGGAGTACAGAATGAAGCACAGCAAAGGCTAATAGAGTTCTGCCAAGAGAACCCACTGGTCATTAGAAATACCCTCTTCCAACAACACAAGAGAAGACTCTACACATGGACATCACAAGATGGTCGACATCCAAATCAGACTGATTATATTCTTTGTAGCCAAAGATGCGGAAGCTCTATACAGTTAGCAAAACAAGACCGGAAGCTGACTGTAGCTCAGATCATGAACTCTTTATTGCCAAATTCAGACTGAAATTGAAGAAATTGGAGAAAACCACTAGACCATGCAGGTATGACCTAAATAAAACCCCTTGTGACTATACAGTGGAAGTGAGAAATAGATTTAAGGGACTAGATCTGATAGACAGAGTGCCTGATGAAATATGGACGGAGGTTCATGACATTGTACAGGACAGAGGGATCAAGACCATCCCCAAGGCAAAGAAATGCAAAAAGCAAAATGGCTGTCTAAGGAGGCCTTACAAATAGCTGTGAAAAGAAGGGAAGTGAAAAGAAAAGGAGAAAAGGAAACACATACAAACTTAAATGCAGAGTTGCAAAGAATAGCAAGGAGAGATAAGAAGGCCTTCCTCAGTGATCAATGCAAAGAAATAGAAGAAAACAATAGAATGGGAATGGCTAAAGTTCTCAAAAGAGTCCGAAATGCAGTACTTGGATGCAATCTCAAAAACAACAGAGTGATAAGAGATAAGAAAGCCTTCTTTAGTGATCAATGCAAAGAAATAGAGGAAAAGTACAGAATGGGAAAGACTAGAGATCTCTTCAAGAAAATTAGAGACACCAAGGGAACATTTCATGCAAAGATGGGCTCAATAAAGGACAGAAATGGTATGGACCTAACAGAAGCAGAAGATATTAAGAAGAGGTGGCAAGAATACCCAGAAGAACTGTACAAAAAAGATCTTCACGACCCAGATAATCATGATGGTGTGATCACACACCTAGAGCCAGACATCCTGGAATGTGAAGTCAAGTGGGCCTTAGAAAGCAGCACTAAGAACAAAGCTAGTGGGCATGATGGAATTCCAGTTAAGCTCTTTCAAATCCTTGAAGATGATTCTGTGAAATTGCTGCACTCAATATGCCAGCACATTTGGAAAACTCAGCAGTGGCCACAGGACTGAAAAAAGTCAGTTTTCTTTCCAATCTCAAAGAAAGGAAATGCCAAAGAATGCTCAAACTCCCACACAATTGCACTCATTGCACATACTAGCAAAGTAATGCTCAAGATTCTCCAAGCCAGGCTTCAGCAATACGTGAACTGTGAACTTCCTGATGTTCAAGCTGGTTTTAGAAAAGGCAGAGGAACCAGAGATCAAATTGCCAACATCTGCTGGATCATCGAAAAAGCAAGAGAGTTCCAGAAAAACATCATTTCTGCTTTAATGACTATGCCAAAGCCTTTGACTGTGTGGATCACAATAAACTGTGGAAAATTCTGAAAGAGATGGGAATACCCGACCACCTGACCTGCCTCTTGAGAAATCTGGATGCAGGTCAGGAAACAACAGTTAGAACTGGACATGGAACAACAGATTGGTTCCAAATAGGAAAAGGAGTACGTCAAGGCTGTATATTGTCACCCTGCTTTTTTAACTTATATGCAGAGTACATCATGAGAAACGCTGGACTGGAAGAAGCACAAGCTAGAATCAAGATTGCCAGGAGAAATATCAATAACCTCAGATATGCAGATGACACCACCCTTATGGCAGAAAGTGAAGAGGCACTAAAGAGCCTCTTGATGAAAGTGAAAGAGGAGAGTGAAAAAGGTGGCTTCAAACTCAACATTCAGAAAACTAATATTGTAGCATCTGGTCCCATCCCTTCATGGGAAATAGATGGGGAAACAGTGTCAGACTTTATTTTGGGGGGCTCTAAAATCACTGTAGATGGTGACTGCAGCCATGAAATTAAAAGACACTTACTCCTTGGAAGGAAAGTTATGACCAACCTAGATAGGATATTCAAAAGAAGAGACATTATTTTGCTGACTAAGGTCCGTCTAGTCAAGGCTATGGTTTTTTCTGTGGTCATGTATGGATGTGAGAGTTAGACTGTGAAGAAGGCTGAGTGCTGAAGAATTGATGCGTTTGAACTGTGGTGCTAGATAAAACTCTTGAGAGTCCCTTGGACTGCAAGGAGATCCAACCAGTCCATTTTGAAAGAGATCAGCCCTGGGAATTCTTTGGAGGGAATGATGCTAAAGCTGAAACTCCAGTACTTTGACCACCTCATGCGAAGTGTTGACTCATTGGAAGAGACTCTGATGCTGGGAGGGATTGGGGGCAGGAGGAGAAGGGGACGACAGAGGATGAGATAGCTGGATGGCATCACTGACTCGATGAACAAGAGTTTGAGTGAACTCTGAGAGTTGGTGATGGACAGGGAAGCCTGGCGGTCACAAAGAGTCGGACNCAGGGAAGCCTGGCGTGCTGTGATTCATGGGGTCACAAAGAGTCGGACACGATTGAGTGACTGAACTGAACTGAAAGACGTCTTCAAGAAAATTAGAGATACCAAGGGGACATTTCATGAAAAGGTGGGCTCAATGAATGACAGAAATGGTAGGGACCTTACAGAAGCAGAAGAAATTAAGAAGAGGTGGCAAAAATACCCAGAACTGTACAAAAAAGTTCTTCACGACCCAGATAATCACAATGGTGTGATCACTCACCTAGAGCCAGACATCCTGGAATGTGAAGTCAAGTGGGACTTAGAAAGCATCACTATGAACAAAGCTAGTGGAGGTGATGGAATTCCAGTTGAGCTATTTCAAATCCTAAAAGACGATTATGTGAAATTGCTGCACTCAACATGCCAGCAAATTTGGAAGACTCAGCAGAGGCCACAGGACTGGGAAGGGTCAGTTTTCATTCTAATCCCAGAGAAAGGCAGTGCCAGAGAATGCTCACACTGCCACACAATTGCGTTCATCTCACGTGCTAGTAAAGTAATGCTTAAAATTCTCCAAGCCAGGCTTCAGCAATACATGAACTGTGAACTTCCTGATGTTCAAGCTGGTTTTAGAAAAGCAGGGGAACCAGAGATCAAATGCCAACATATGCCTGATCATCAAAAAAGCAAGAGAGTTCCAGAAAAACATCTATTTCTACTTTGTTGACTACACCAAAACCTTTGACTGTGTGGATCACAATAAACTGTGGAAAATTTTGAAAGAGATAGGAATGCCAGACCACCTAACCTGCCTCTTGAGAAATCTGTATGCAGGACAGGAAGCTACAGTCAGAACAGGACATAGAACAATGGACTGGTTCCAAATAGGAAAAGGAGTATGTCAAGGCTATATATTTAACCCTGCTTATTTAACTTATATGCAGATTGCATAATGAGAAATGCTGGGCTGGAAGAAGCACAAGCTGGAATCAAGATTGCTGGGAGAAATATCAATAACCTCAGATATGAAGATGATACCACCCTTATGGCAGAAAGTGAAGAGGAACTAAAAAGCCTCTTGATGAAAGTGAAAGATGAGAGTGAAAAAGTTGGCTCCAAGCTCAACATTCAGAAAACGAAGATCATGGCATCCAGTCCCATCACTTCATGGCAATATATGGGAAACAGTGTCAGACTTTATTTTGGGGGGCTCCAAAATCACTGTAGTTGGTGACTGTAGCCATGAAACTATAAAAAAAAAAAAAAAGCTTATTCCTTGGAAGGAAAGTTATGACCAACCTAGATAGCATATCGAAAAGGAGAGACATTATTTGTCAACAAAGGTCCATCTAGTCAAGGCTGTGGTTTTTCCAGCGGTCATGTATGGATGTGAGAGTTAGAGTGTAAAGAAAGCTGAGCTTTCCGAATGATTGATGCTTTTAAACTGTCGTGTTGAAGAAGACTCTTGAGAGTCCCTTGGACTGCAAGAAGATCCAATTAGTCCATCCTGAAGGAGATCAGTCCTGGGTGTTCATTGGCAGGACTGATGTTGAAACTCCAATACTTTAGCCACCCGATGAGAAGTGCTGACTCAGATGAAAAAACCCTGATGCTGGGAAAGACGGAGGGCAGGAGGAGAAAGGGATGACAGAGGATGAGATGCTTGATTGGCATCACAGACTCAATAGGTGTTGGTTTGGGTGGACTCTGTGAGTTGGTGATGGACAGGGAGGCCTGGCGTGCTGTGGTTCATGGGGTCACAAAGAGTCGGACATGACTGAGCGACTGAACTGATTTGCATGTATTGTGATAAATTATGCTGTAAGAAATAACATTTTTCTTGCCTCATTTCTGGCCTTCAATTCATCCATTTTTAAAATTAGGGAATGTTTCCTGAGGTTTTTTCACTACACATTGTCTATGGTGTTGATTTTTCTCTCTTTCATATTATATTTAAAACCTATGACAGCAATACAATATATATATTTTTTAATTTTTATTTTAACTTTAGTTTACTTTACATTACTGTATTGGTTTTGCCAAACATTGACATTCATTCAATTCTGCTAAATTTTAAGGTTAAAGTCAGTGATCACTTTTTTTCAGAAGTTATGCTTGTAATTGAGAATAATGCCACTTCTATCTTTATTATATTGTTTTAAAATGGTTGTTTAGGTTTTTTTTCTCTAAGACTGAGTCCTTGATCAATTTCTTGAAATCAGGACCTTTCTTGGTCTGATGAGAGTAAAACCTTGGGTTTGCAGTAGATTGTGGATGAATGCTTTGTAAATAAACTGTTTTTCTCTACTGTCCTTGACAAGCAGTATTTTTGTATGTTTTTTCACCCTCACTACCTGTCCTGACTGACAGATCAGTACTTAATGACCAACTTAATCTTGGCTCAGGTTGGTCTCTTTTGCCACAGAGTATTTTCAAACTATCTCTCAGCTTTCCAGGTTCTGACTTGCAGTTTAGCAAGCTCAGTATGTGACTTCCTCTTTAAGTGACAGACATACTTTGTATATAAACAATGTATACATCAATTAATGTATGGTCATACATTATATCCCCTGAATTTGAAATAAATTGGTGTATATAAGAACTACCTTTGCTGGTTACTTTATATAATACCATCTAATTTTCACACCAAGCTTTTGATGCTTTTACAATCATTCCTGCTGTATTTAAATAATAATAATAATAAAAAAAGCTTGAGAGGTGAAGTGATTTGATCAGTATTGCACAATGATTCAAACTCAGAATCATCTGGTTTGATGCTCATTTCCTTAATTTACAATATTTCAGAAAACTCAGATATATGAGGACAAAACACATGTGACTGGATTTGAGGATTTTTATTACTATTACTATTATTTCATAAGATGTTAGTAGCTTAGCCAGATTAGCAAGTGAGAAAATACAGAATGCCAAATTATATTGCATGGAATATATTTGTATTAAAATTGATTTGTTTTGGGAATTCCATGGTTGTCCAGTGGTTAGGACTTGGTGCTTTCACTGCCTTGGTTTGGATCTCAGTTTGATGCCTTGTCAGGGAACTAAGATCCCATCAGCAATGCAGTGTGGCCAAAAAATAAATAAAAAGAATAAATAAATAAATATATAAATTGATTTGTTATATATATCAAATTCAAAATTAACTAGCATACTATAGTTTATTTAGCAACCATAAGATAAGTAACAATAAATAGTCATGCTCAGGATGTGAGGAATATCCATTGTTGAATGTTTTCAGTGTATGAAGATTTGTGTGTGTGTGTTCCTGTGTTCTCAGTTGTGTCTTACTCTTTGCAAACCCCATGGACTAAAGTCTACCAGAATCCTCTGCCCATGGAGTTTTCCAAGCAAGAATACTGGATTGCTTTGCTATTTCCTACTCCAGGGGCTCTTCCTAACCCAGTGCCAAATCCTCTTTTGTGTCTCCTGCATTGGTAGGTGGAAATTACTGTATCTTCTCCAAAAAGGGTGCATGAGCAAACATAAGAATAAAGGAAGAAATCATGGCAGAAATACACAGAGAGAGGAAGAAGAAAGAAAGAAAAGGGAAGAAGGAAAGATGGAGGAAGGGAGGAGGGGAGAAAGTATGAAAATAAAAGAGAATAAAAAGAGACAAAAGAGTGACAATTAAGAGTATCATTGAAAACAAACATTAAAAATGCAACTAGTACTGACACTTAGAAATAATATTGCTGCTACTGCTAAGTAGCTTCAGTCATGTCCGACTCTGTGCGACCCCATAGACGGCAGCCCACCAGGCTTCCCCGTCCCTGGGATTCTCCAGGCAAGAACACTGGAGTGGATTGCCATTTCCTTCTCCAATGCGTGAAAGTGAAGTTGTTCATTCGTGTCTGACCCTCAGCAACCCCACGGACTGCAGCCTTCCAGGCTCCTCCATCCATGGGATTTTCCAGGCAAGAGTACTAGTGTTGGGTGCCATTGCCTTCTCCAGAAATAATACTATTAGCCTTCCAATCCTTCAGATGTCTAATAAAATACAAATCTAAAAAGATTTGATCTATTCATAAACTGAAAATTAATCAAAACTCACAATTATGTTCCTCCCATATCTCTCACCATTTGTTGTTGTTGTTCACTTGCTAAGACATGTCCAACTCTTGTGACTCCATGCCAAACTTCCCTGTTCTACACTGTCTCCTGGAATTTGCTCAGACATGTCCATCGAGTCAGTGATGCCATCCAACTATCCCATCCTCTATCGTCCCCTTCTCCTCTTGCCCTCAATCTTTTCCAGCATCAGGGTCTTTTCCAATGAGTCAGTTCTTTGCATCAGGTGGCCAGTGTATTAGAGTTTCAGCTTCAGCATCAGTCCTTCCAATGAATATTCAGGGTTGATATCCTTTAGAATTGCTGGTTTGAGCTCCTTGCAGTCCAAGGAACCCTCTAGAGTTTTCCCAGGACATACAGTTCAAAAGTGCCAATTCTTCTGCCCTCGACTGAGCGACTTCACTTTCACTTTTCACTTTCATGCACTGGAGAAGGAAATGGCAACCCACTCCCAGGGACGGGGAAGCCTGGTGGGCTGCCGTCTATGGGGTCGCACAGAGTCGGACACAACTGAAGTGGCTTAGCAGCAGCAGCAGCAGCCTTCTTTAAGGTTCTGTGTGTGAAAGTCGCTCAGTCATGTCTGACTCTTTACAACCCCATGGACTAGTCCATGGAATTCTCCAGGCCAGAATACTGAAGTGGGTTGCCTTTCTTCCCCAGCAAATCTCCAGCAGATTTTCCCAACCCAGAGATCAAACCCAGGTATCCTGCATTGCAGGTGGATTCTTTAGCAGCTGAACCACAAGGGAAGCCCAAGGATACTAGAGTGGGTAGCCTGTCCCTTATCCAGGGGATCTTCCTGACACAGGAATTGAACTGGGGTCTTCTGCATTGCAGGCAGATTCTTTACCAATTGAGCTATGAGGGAAGCCTAACTCACCATTAGTGCTTATTATTTCAATTAATATCTTGTTACAGTATGTTACTTCTGCATCATTATTTGGAACTAATCAAATCCCATCTTTGGAAGGAACTGGGGACATGTTTATATGTTTCTTGTGTCCTTGGGTCTCAACTTGAGGTCTTAGAAGCAAAAGATGTGTTGAACAATTTTTTATACACTCATATTGAGATCATCTCCTTCACCTCTTGTGAAACTTGCTAAAAGTACTTTTCTTTACAGATTCAGATCACAAGAAAAACTTAATCTGAAATGCACTAAGTGCTTCGTACCCTGCTAATTTCAACCACAGAACAAATACTTTAAGTGAAAAGTGAAAGTCAAGTCGCAGTCATGTCCGAATCTTTGTGACCCCGTGGACTGTAGTTTACCAGGCTCCTCCGTCCATGGGATTCTCCAGGCAAAAAAATACTGGAGTGAGTTGCCATTTCCTTCTCCAGGGGAATCTTCCCGACCCAGGGACTGATCCCGGATCTACCATATTGGAGGCAGACGCTTTAACCTCTGAGCCACCAGGGAAGCCATAAACTAATAACTTAAATAATTGAAAATATTTTTAAAGTTAGTATTTACTTTAAAAGAATTTTTGGCACATTTTTTGATTTTTCTCTTTGAAAAAGAGCCTTATAAAGAATGCCAAACATTCATTATAATCAAGATATTGGCTATCTTCTTTTTTTCTTTGAAAAAGTAGTTGTAATGAAATAATATTAATTTCCCTTATACTTAGATATATATTGAGGGCAGAGAGACTAGTAGAAAAATTTAGAAAGTCAAGACATTAGTTAAAAAGTCATGCTATGCTTAAACTTATGTGAATGTATTAAGATTATAATTCTAGAATTTCTATCAGCTGTGTAATCCTGGACAATCACTTCCTACCTCTGGAGCACTGTTTTCAGATTAAGTATTAAATTAAGCTTTTTGAAGTAATTTTTTCTACATTGTCTTCCCATCTCAATTAATTTGAGGATTTTAAAGATAAAATTTTTACATTTTATGCATTTTTAAAATATAGTCAATGTATATATACTAATTTTAGCTGTGAATTTATCCAGTGTAACTAGGAGTAAAGCAAACCACATTTATTGGACATCAAAGAGACTTGGAGAAACTCTTTAAATTTCCCCACTATCAGTTCCTTATCTTTAAGTGACTTTGGTTGTAGTGGAGTTAGATATTCAAGATTCCTTCTTGAGCCATACATAAAAGAGACAAAATATGTAGTTGCCAAGTCACCACTTTATTTGTTGATGTATAGACTCAGTCATTAAATACAAGCACAACACGAAAGACATCATCCACACTGAGGTGAATGCAGGTCACCTTAAATCTGAGGAAACTACATTTTCAACAGTGAAATCTAATAAGCCTGAAGTTCATAAAATAACTGGAGAAAAGACACACATAAGAGCACATTAGCAATTTAGACATGGAAAACTATGGACACTGAAGCATTTGTACACTGGCCAAAGAAAGAAAATCATTAGGTAGTATCATAAAACTTCCCTAACCCATAAAACTCTGCTATTTTATTCCTGCAAACAGCAACTTCATCCCCTTCTTTTTCTGTGTATTTTATGGTATGGGATTCTTTTATGGTGCCATTTATATTTAAATCTCATTTCTTTAAGGATTCTTTTCTCATCTTTTATCTTTTGAAAATACTACAACCCACAATGGAGTATTCAGTGTTT
>SJYQ01005487.1:128077-154212 GCA_006410935.1 Redunca redunca
AAAAAAAAAAAAAAAAAATTATCTATTGGTCACTGTACCAAATAAATAAAAAGGACACAATGACTTTTTCACTGAAATAACTTTTTAGAGAATTAAGTATATCAAATACCATTTATATTTGAACTAAAAAAAGCATCATTTTTCATTCTGTGCTCCTCAGTACATAGGTTTCTATTGAGGCTTATATAGATTAAGGCACATTTAAAAGTCTTTATCATTATGGCTTGTGTGCAGCTAAGTATTCTTAAACACAATATGCTGCTAGGTCACTTCAGTCGTGTCCGACTCTGTGCGACCCCATAGACGGCAGCCCACCAGGCTCCCCCATCCCTGAGATTCTCCAGGCAAGAACACTAGAGTGGGTTGCCATTTCCTTCTCCAATGCATGAAAGTGAAAAGTGAAAGTGAAATCGTTTAGTTGTGTCCAACCTTCAGTGACCCCATGGACTGCAGCCTTCCTGGCTTCTCTGTCCATCGGATTTTCCAGGCAAGAGTACTGGAGTGGGGTGCCATAGCTTGTGAGTCTTAAAAATCCTCTCAATTGTCTTAAAGTCATAAGTAGGGGATGATGTAGTATAGGTTTAATTTTCTCAGGGCTTATGACCCTAGTCCCTTCTGATATGATTAGGCCCAGATATCTAACAGATTGTTGACAAAATTGAGCCTTTTCACTTAAAGGCTTGTAACTTCAGCCTGCCAGAAACTTTAAGATATCTGAGGCTTGTGAGCAAGCTTCCTGTGTCTCAATACAAAGCAGATTATCATCTACATATTGTAGCATCATTGTTTCAGAGCTATTAAAGTTTTGTAGATCCTATGACAAATTTTGCCCAAATAAATGGGGCTGTCATGAAATCTCTGGGGCAAAACTGTTCAGGTTACCTGTGAAGCTGGGTAAGTAGGTTCTTCAAAGGCAAATAAGAATCGAATTTCCTCCACCAAAGGAACAGAATACAAGGCATCTTTTAAATCAATTACTGAGAAATATTTGGCTCATTCGAGAACTTCAGACAATAGAGTATAAGAATTAGGCAGCATGGGGTGTAAAGGAACTACAGTCTCATTTCAGTTCAGTTCAGTTCAGTCGCTCAGTGGTGTCCGATTCTTTGCTACCCCATGAATTGCAGCATGCCAGGCCTCCCTGTCCATCACCAACTCCTGGAGTTCACTCAGACTCACGTCCATCGAGTCAGTGATGTTATCCAGCCATCTCATCCTCTGTCATCCCCTTCTCCTCCTGCCCCCAATCCCTCCCAGCATCACGGTCTTTTCCAATGAGTCAACTCTTCGCATCAGGTGGCCAAAGTACTGGAGTTTCAGCCTCAGCATCAGTCCTTCCAATGAATACCCAGCACTGGTATCTTTTAGGATGAACTGGTTGGATCTCCTTGCAGTCCAAGGGACTCTCAAGAGTCTTCTCCAACACCACACTTCAAAAGCATCAATTCTTTGGCACTCAGCTTTCTTCACTGTCCAACTCACATCCATACACGACTACTGGAAAAACCATAGCCTTGACTAGAAGGACCTTTGTTGGCAAAGTAATATCTCTGCTTTTTAATATGCTGTCTAGGTTGGTCATAACTTTCCTTCCAAGGAGTAAGTGTCTTTTAATTCTATGGTTGCAGTCGTCATCTGCAGTGATTTTGGAGCCCAGAAAAATAAAGCCTGACACTGTTTTCACTGTTTCCCCATCTATTTCCCATGAAGTGATGGGACAAGTTGTCATGATCTTAGTTTTCTGAATGTTGAGCTTCAAGCCAACTTTTTCACTCTCCTCTTTCACTTTTTACAGGAGGCTTTTTAGTTCCTCTTCACTTTCTGCCATAAGGGTGGTGTCATCTACATATCTGAGGTTATTGATATTTCTCCCAGCAATCTTGATTCCAGCTTGTGTTTCATCCAGCCCAACGTTTCTCATGATGTACTCTGCATAGAAGTTAAATAAGCATGGTGACAATACACTGCCTTGACGTACTCCTTTTCCTATTTGGAACCAGTCTGTTGTTCCATGTCCAGTTCTAACTGTTGCTTCCTGACCTGCATATAAGTTTCCCAAGAGGCAGGTTAGGTGGTCTGGTATTCCCATCTCTTTCATAATTTTCCACAGTTTATTGTGATCCACACAGTCAAAGGCTTTGGCATAGTCAAGAAAGCAGAAATAGATGTTTTTCTGGAACTCTCTTCCTTTTTCCATGATCCAGTGGATGTTGGCAATTTGATCTCTGGTTCCTCTGCCTTTTCTAAAACCAGCTTGAACATCTGGAAGTTCACGGTTCACGTATTGCTGAAGCCTGACTTGGAGAATTTTGAGCATTACTTTACTAGGGTGTGAGATGTGTGCAATTGTGCAGTAGTTTGAGCATTATTTGGCATTGCCTTTCTTTGGGATTGAAATGAAAACTGACCTTTTCCAGTCCTGTGGCCACTGCTGAGTTTTCCAAATTTGCTGGCATATTGAGAAAATATGCTCAACCTCATTTATTACTCATAAATCTTGAACTAGTCTATTTACCATTTGATTTGTTTATAGCCAAACAAAAAGCATGGACTATTACAAGGAATAGTCCCTGATCCTTTAAATTCTCAATTGTGGGTTTTGACCCTTCCTTAACCTCAGATTTCAGTGGATACTGCTTCGTATGTGGAAATAACTGTGGATCTTTGGGCTTGACAACTACAGGAATAGCATTTTGTACTTGACCCACAGATTTTCCATCAGCCCATACCCTAGGATTTACATTTTGTTCAATTAAAGAGAGAGAAAGGGAGGGCTCCATATTCATGAAAACAAAGGCATGGACCTTGCTTAGTATGTTTCTCCCAAAAGGGGTGAGGGAGACTCTGCCATGATTAGAAACTCGTGTGAAAATAGCACAGAGTCCTACTTGCAGCTTAAAGAAAATAATGTTTGGGTCACCCAGACAGTCCCATTATGGAAGCGGATTAGGAAGAAAGTGGGCCAGGGGCTTCAGTAAGCACAGAGTAAGTTGCCCCAGTGTCTAAAAGGAAATCGATGGATTGGCCCCCCATGGTTATGTTCCTCAGGTATAATTAGGATGGGGAGCTTATTTGGGACCCCCGGGCACCTTCAGTCCTGATTATCTTGAGTCAGGCCCCTGAAACCTATGCCTCTGGGGGCAGTCTCTCCTCCAGTGTGGTCCCTTGCAGACTGGACAGGGAGCCAGGATGGGGGTGGGGGGTTTAGATGCCTGAGTGCAATCCCACTTGAGGTGCCCCTCTTTTCCATAGCAATGGCAAGCCCATCCCTTTTCACCTGTGTCCCTCAGGGCATTTTTCTCAGGCTCTTTAAGAATGGTTCTGACAGCCATTACCAGGGCTTCAGCCTGTTCCTTTGTCTTTCTCTCCCTTTCTTTCTTTTCCTCATACTCCCTGCCAAAATACTGTCTGAGCCAGTTGCAACAGATTATCTAAAGACTGATTTGGTCCATATGCCTGTTTTAATAGCTTGCAATGCATATCTGGAGCCAACTGAGAGAGAATTCTATCTTTTAAGATTACTCTTCCCTCTTCATTTTTGGGATCAATCTCAGTGAATCTGTGAAGGGCTTTTTTCAGTCTGTCTAGAATTTCCCAGGAGTTTCCTTCTCTTCCTTTTCTATGTTTGCCAATTCGGCATAGTTTAAATACAATATGATCACATATAAAAGCTCTTTGTATATTTTGCATATTGACTCCTTATCAGAAATATAGCTTGAAAATAAATTTTTTCATTTTGTATGTTTTGTTTTCATTCTGTTGATGATTTCCTTTGCGGTATAGAAGTGTTTTAGCTTAATGTGGCTCCATTTGTGTACTTTTGCTTTTGATGATTTCATTGTTTTTTGCTTTTGTTGTCTGAGCTTTTTTGTGTCATATCCAAAAAAGGCACTGCCAAGATCAATTTCATGGAGTTTTTTCCCCATGTTGTTTTTCTGGGAGTTCTAGGATTTTAGGCCTTTTATTTAAGTGTTTAAAATATTTCAAGTTGATTTGTATGCATAAAGTAAAGATATGTACTGTAAGGGTCTAATTTCATTCTTTTAGAAGTGGCTCAAGTTTTCCCAACACCGTCTACTGAAGAGATTATCTTTCCCTATTGTGTATTTTTGGTTCCTTCATTAAAAAATAGTTGATTCTAGCTGTGTGGGTTCATTTTTAGCGTCTCTATTTTGTTCCATTGATTTATATGTCTGTTTTTATGGTGGTTCCATATTTTATTTTGCTATGGCCTTATAACATAATTTTTTACATAATTTGTGATAACTCTACCTTTATTCTTGCTCAAGATTACTTTAGATATTAAGGATCTTTTGTGATTCAACACAAATTTTAAGATAGTTTTTTTTTTTTTCCTCCTATTTTTGTGAACAATCTGTTTGGGATATTGATAGAAATTGTAGATGCAGATCACTTTGTATATATGAGTATTTCAACAATGTTAATTCTGCACCTCACAGCATATATAAAACATGGTGTGGAATTTATAATAGAAGTAAGAATAAAGCCATAAAACTATTAGAATACAATTTAGGAAAATTTTGCAGTCTCAGGGTGAGCAAAGATTGTATATGCAGCATAAGAAATAGTAATCATAAATAATAATTTGGACATCATTTAAAAAACAAGCATCAGTTCTTTCAAAGAAAATACAAACAAGCTGGCTGAAATATTTATTGTATTTATGTGTGTGTGTGTGTGTGTGTGTGTGTATGTGTGTGTGTGTGTATCATGTAATATATATTACTGAAATATTTAGATATATACCTATCTATATCATATATGTGTGTGAGAAAAAGCATCTGTCTATACATATTATAAAACAATTCTTGTACTTCAATAAAATGCAGATAAATAATACAATGAAAAAAATGGAAAAGGCTTAAATAAACCATTTATTAAAGAAGTTAACAAGCATGGCTAATAAATATTTGAAATGATTGTTAACATCATTAGTCATCATGGAAATACAAATTAAATTCACAATGAGATATCATTTTACACCAAATAGAATAGTTAATTTTTTAAAGACAACACAGAATACTGACAGTAGGCAGTTTCTGCAAATTCATTTAAGAGGCTATGGGGTCTCATGATGGCAATAAGACAATAACAAAAGACATTAACTTTAATGAGTTAATGTTGGGAACTTTCTCACTGAACAAGGTGAGGGAAAAGTTGGTGACCTAAAAGAAACTACTTTTCTCAAAAGTAACTACTGAGATGAGAGGACTCCATAAAACTAAACCTGGGCTTCCCTGGTGACTTGGTGGTAAAGAATGCACCTGCCAATACAGGGGACTTGGATTCAATCCCTGGTCTGGGAAGATCCCACATGCCTTAGCAAGTAGGCTCATTCACCACAACCACTGAGCCCATGTGCCTCAGGTACGGGTCTGCAACCTAGAGCCTGTGCTCTACAAGCGAAGCCCTTGCAATGAGAATCCCATGCACTGCAACTATTAATAGAGAGTAGCCCTGTTGGCCGCAGCTAGAGAAAAGCCTGTGCAGGAATGAAGATCCAGTGCAGACAAAAAATAAATGAATACAATTTAAAAAATAAAAATAAAGGTAAAATCTTTACATCAGCACTGTATTCTTATTGACAGAGCTGAATCCTTCAGAGGCATGGATTAAAAATTCTAGTAACAGCTATATTGCATACAAGAATTGAATAACTAACAAATGGATGTCAGATGCTAGGAACCAACAGTCCTACTCTTAGTGTGGGATTTTATAGATAAGCAAGGAAGGAAGACCATAATGAATCACATATTAGTTAGAGTTGGAGATATAGTGTGAACTCATGTTTATCTTAACAAAGACACAAATGTTTACATGGAGAAATATTTATAGATCTGTGAGTAAACAAAGGTTTGTACAAAGGCATATACTCCTCTGCTCTGTTAGCTGAGAAGTTCTAGAAACACTGCCATCCAACTGAACACATTCAGCACCTAGATTCCAGTTTTCAATACCATTTTGCCAGTAAAAGGAATCAGATCTCCTTGGAGAAATAGCAGATTCTAGGACAGGAGCAAAAAATACACAGAATTAGTTTGAAACAACTTGAAGCATCAGAAAGTGGTGAAGTATTTAAAAATGACACCAACAAAGACTTTGTAATAGGTTTTAGGACTGAACTTCAAGAGGATCCATCCAAAGGCAAAAGTTGGAATGATTTGAACAAAATATAAATAAAGTGGCACTGATTCATATTCCAACTTTAAAATTAATATATATGGGTCCTTACTGATACACACTTTTTATAAATAAATAAATACATGTCAAAGAACAGACAAATCTCACATTCAGTAGAATTCCAAATAATTTGGGTAGATTCTCTTTCCTCAAGAAATGGAGCATAACTCCCACTCTTTAAGTGCCAGCTGAACAGAGTCATTTCCTTCCAAAATTTACAGTATGGGTAGGGGGAAATATGCAGCTTTAAAAACCTGCTAAACACTGTCTCAGCCAGGTGATCAATATGAACATCAACAATGACAAATTAGGCTGCTAATAAGTACCTTGGATAGGACATGATGAGAAAACCATTTTACCTCTGTGAGCTTATTCCCCTCCAAACTCAATCCCAGTGTAATCACGAAAAAAATATTCTACAAATTCCAAATGAGGGGCATTAACACTTAAAACTATCCAGGTCATCAAAAATAAGGAACATGTGAGAAATTGTCAGTCAGGAGATGCCTAAGGAAACATATAACTTAGTGTAATGTGTTGCCTTAAGACGGGACACTGAGAGAGAAAAAAAAAAGGTAAAAACTAATGGGAAATGTTTAGTAACAATATATAGTGTTTTCTTCAATAAATCAGTAAAGAGAAAAAAGACAGCCAAAAGGATAAACAACAAAAGTAAGGCTTTCCAGGTGGCTCAGTGGTAAAGAATATACCTGCCAATGCAGGAGATGTAGGTTCAATCCCTGGGTCAGGAAGATCCCCTGGAGTAAGAAATGGCAATGCACTCCAGTGTTCTTGCCTGGGAACTTCTGTAGACAGAGGAGCGTGGTGGACTACAGTCCATGGGGTCATAGAGTTGGACACCAACTTATTGACCTAACATCAGCAGCAGCATGACAAAGAGAAAGGGGCAATCACTGTTTCCAGATATCCAGAGAAAAATCATTTTCTGATGTCCTTGAGGGAAGGTTACCTACTCTATTAAGCCATTTGCTTTTCTGTGGTTGTTGGAACTTTCATGTGATAGCTCCTTCTGGAGGTTTTCTAATCAAGATACTTAACTATGGTATCTTATTAATTTCTATTGTTTGAGGAGGGCTGATGTCATTTCACTTACTAGGAGTACATATAACTGTTAAGAAAGAGTGCCCTATGAGCTATTTTACATTGAAGATCAAGTACAATCTATCAAGGATACATCATAGTCATGTAGAGGATGATAGTTGGAGAGTAAAGGTAACATGTAGCTATTAATAAGAATGATAAGGATGATTATACATCTCACATTTCTGACAACACTTTAGACAGATTAAAATGTACAACGGTGAAATCAGTTACGAGTACAGATAGCAGTTCTAAGAGAGGGAAGCTATGACTTCATCAGAGGTAAGAATGCAGCTCCATGACAGTTAAGGAAAGTCCTTTAAAACATGAGGTTGCAAGGCTGTTTGGTAGTTCAAGCTTATTTATGTTTTAGTATTTCATGCTTTCCTCTTTACCATATGCTTGGGCATAAGCAATATGGTCAGGTTCCTGTGTAAGGGGCAATGCCTTATGTCATTTACTTAACTTTTCTGGAAAAAGAAATGCATTTCTTTAATACTAAATAAGTACACTCGAATTGTCCAGCCATTTTTATAGTTGTTTAAGGTACTGTGAGTGTTGTGACTTTTTAAATAGGCATCGTTTCTACTTATAGGGAAAATAACTGTGTTTTCATCAATGCATTCTCATAACCCATAGTGCAAGACAATAATATTGAGTTCATTTAGAGATGCTCAAGGCTTCCCTTAGGATGTAGTTTTCATCTAGGTGCCACTTTTACAGCTTTTCTGGTATCATGTAGGTTACAGGTGAGTCATGAATTGCTATTGTAGAAACCCAGCAGTGTTCAATTCTATTTGAAAATGTTGCTTCATGAAGTATGTTAGACTCACTTGAGTTTACTGGTTCCAATACACAGTCTCCTAACTTTGCCACAGTATTTCCTCTTTGATCTGACACTTCATTTTTCCAACTATTTTTCAGACTTAGGAGCCAGAGATTGCACATTCATAGAACATGGCCTAACTTTTCAAGTATATTAAAAAATAAGGATAGGAAGTTGGTAAAGCTATTTGAATTTATTTGAAGGTGTTTTTGGTTTCCATATTCATGGGATTGGTTTCAAATCTCAATGGAGTCAAACATTTAGAAGCATTGTTGTTTCCAAGAAATTTCATGATCATTTCTTAAAAATTATGTTAATATAAGAAACCCTCTTATCATTCTTTTAGTGATTGATCTTGACTTATTTTTAATTATTTGTTATCTGTTCTTAGACTCCTTCTTAACCTAACAGATAATGGCAAAGATAATACAATTATTGTTTACATAGAAACTTTGAGTCAATTTCCAGACTGATCAGAAAATAAATGTACAGAATTTCAGCAGACAGAATAATCTCACCCAAAGATGTCCACATCTTAAACTCCAGAACCAAAAAATGTGTTACCTTTCAAAGCAAAAGAGATTTTGCAAATGTAATTAAAATGAGGACTTTGACACAGGAAAGTCACTGTGGATCATCTAGGTGATTTTGGTAAAATCCACAAGGGTTCTTGTAAGAGGGAGGCAAAGGGTTCACAAGAGAAGTGATGATGGAAGCAAATGGAGTAATGCACGCTGAAGACTTAGGAAGTAATTATGGACCAAGGAATGCAAGTGGATCTAGCTGCTAGAAAAGGTAAAGAAATAAATTCTCTCTGAGTCTTTGAAAGGAAACGGCTCCTGCTGACAGCTTGACTGTAGCTCTCTGAGACTAGTTTTGTATTCCCCATCTCCCAAACCGCATGATACTGAATGTGTGCAAATCACTTCTAAACCACCAAGACTGGGGTCACTGTTACTGCAGCAACTGGAAACTAATACAAGAATTAGGTCTTCTGTTTTTATCTACATGTCTCCCCAGGGGAAATGCAGATTTTGGTTTTAGGTTTGTGATAAGTTTCACTGAGTTTCAGTAAATCTTTGAAAGAAGTTTTCATATATTTATTTCTTTTCTTATTTAAATACTTTTCCTATATGAGATACCAATAAATTCAACTATCTGGTACAAATCTTATTGTTGTTCAGTCGCTAAGACGTGTCTGACTCTTTGTGACCCCCATGGACTGCAGTCTGCCAGACCCCTCTATTCTCCATTATCTTCCAGAGTTTGCCAAACTCATGTCCATTGAGTCAGTGATGCCATCCAACCATCTCATTTTCTGTCACCCCATCCTTTTGCCCTCAATCTTTCTCAGCATCAGGGTCTTTTCCAATGAGTCACCTCTTTGCATTGGGTGCCCAAGTATTGGGGTTTCATCTTCAGCATCAGTTCTTCCAGTGAATATTCAGGGTTGATTTCCTTTAGGAGGGACCGGTTTGATCTCCTTGCAGTCCAAGGGACTCTCAAGAGTCTTCTCCAGTACCACAGTTCTAAAACATCAGTTCTTTGGTACTCAGCCTTTGTTATGCTCCAGCTCTCACACCTTCATATAACTACTGGAAAAACCATAGCTTTAACTGTATGCACCTTTGTTGGCAAAGTGACATCTCTGCTCTTTAATACGCTATCTAGATTTCCATAGATTTCCTTCCAAGGAACAAGTCTTTCAATTTTATGGCTGTAGTCATCATCTGCAGTGATTTTGGAGCCCCCAAAAATAAACTCTGTCATTGCTTCCACTTTTTCCCCTTTTATTTGCTATGAAGTAATGGGACTGATCTTAGTTTTTTATATGTTGTGTTTCAAGCCAGCTTTTTCACTCTCCTCTTTCACCCTTATCAAGAGACTCTTTAGTTCCTCTTCACTTCCTGCCATTAGAGTGGTATCATCTGCATATCTTAGATTGTTGATATTTCTTCCATCAACCTTCATTCCAGCTTGTGATTCATTCAGCCCAGCATCTCTTGCAGTCAAATACAAAAAAGACCTTAACAAAATTCTGAATTCTGAAGCAAGATTTTCATCTTTTATTTATTTATTTTATTTTGCTTTTAGACAATCTTCAAATATAAGATTCAACATGTTCCATATAGGAGTTTAAATTCAGTTTCTACTGATCTTCATTTTGGACTAGTAATTCTAAGCAATGTGCCATGATGTGGTTTTTCTTTGTTTTAAGAAAAACCCCAAGATTAATTTAGCTTATTTGGCTTTTTTTTTAAAAGAGAAAAATCAAAAGAAATATAATCTTTGTAAGTAAATGAGTAGATTGGAAACTTAAATATGGAGAAAATATATAAAGCTGGAGAATTATGTGCAGTAGCCCTTCCACATCATTGTGTTCCACATTTGCAGATTCAATCAACAGTGGATAAAAAAAAAAAAGAGTTTTAAATTAAAACTTCCTGTAGGCTTGCTCAATAGGTTTTGAAAAAAAGGATATAGCAATAACTTCAGTGAGTGCATTATAAAGATTAAAAGAAGATGCTCTTGTTCATGTACATTACTTTTTTTCTGACTTTAAGCACAGAAATACTAAGTATGAAAGAAGCAGGATGTGTTCCCCTGGCTTTAATGTCAATTTCACTTAGCTTAATATGTGAGAAAAATTGAGGCTGGAACCTTAGCGGGAAGAAGTATCACTGAGGTGTTCAAAAGCAGAAGAAGTGAAGATCAAAAAGTATTTTACTGGAGGCTCATATTTAATAAAATGTGAAAGAAAAATGCAGTAGAAAGGAATTGTAATAAAAGGGAAGATATTCTTGCAAGCTTATCCTCAATAATATCTACTTTTTTAAGGTTCAGGTTAATGCAATTCAACCTGAAAAAGAGTTTGGGTATCCCAGGTGCCATTTTAAAGCATTACAGTGATTAAAAAAAATAAATAAATAAGGCACCTTACAGACTCTGTCTCTGAAAGCTCTTCTGTGTTACCAATTGAGGCTTTATTAGGTACCCCTGAGTCATTCTGTCCCCTAGATTCCAGAAGGCTGTCTTGACTCAAGGCTGACTTAAGTCAGAAGGAATTAAGAAGACCCAGGTTCCTACCCCAGGTGAAACACTAAGTCATCCTTGCATATGTTCAAGGTGTCTCTGTACCTTGAATTTTGGTACTTGGTCTTGGGATTTGTCTTGTTATTAGTCATTTATTGTGTGAGAGAAACCTCATTTAAATTATTACTCTTAAAATTTGCCCAAAAACACTTTCTAACCTGAACTGTGTTCCTGACTGTCTCTTAGAAAACGCTGACCTCAGAACTAATGACACGTTGCGTGCTCCCATCTAGTAGACAAATGCCTGTGATGTTAAGTCTGAATCTACCTGTCTGGGTGCTTTAGCACTGTCTATTATATTTTATCAAATAATACCCTATATGTCTGCACTGACACACATAGTTCTCTTCTAGAACCTTCCTGATACTATCTATATAGAGTAAAAATCTCTCATCATGTAGTCTTGAAAGCACAATTTACTCTTAGACAAGAGGATATCTGTGCCTGCTTCAATTTTCTATTCCCCATGTCTGCTCCTTTCTTGTTCTGATTTGTAATTATGGCCAAACTCCCAAGGGCACTTCTTAAAGTTATTGACCCAAGGGAACTAATTATGTTTCAAGTACATATGTTAAAGAGGTGAAAATACTATGATGGTGCCAAGAATGTGAATGATGAGCGAAATTTTTAAAGTAATATATCAAGTATTACAAAAGAGATAAAAATTTTTTATGGGCATTCAAAGGTAGAAGAAGTTATATCTAATTAAGGGAAGGTAGGATGACAAAAGTTCTGAGCTGGAAATTATATAACCAGGTCATATAAAACTCTATGAAGTTGATCTGTGGTTTTATTTGGGTTATATTACAGTCTGTGAAGCCAGAGTAGGTGATTCTAAATCCCCTCTCCTGTGTAATCTTTACCAAGTAACTTGATACCACTTTGCTTTATTATCTACCAAATAGAGTATTAATGAATCAAATTAGTTACTATATTCATAAAAATTAAATATTACTTAAGTATTAGTAATGATATCATTATCATATCACCATTTTTATCANCATCATTTTATTAAACAAAACAGTAAAGTAAGACTCCTAGAGACAAGAGAGGTTTCATTTGTTTAAAAAACAAGAGTTAAGTTGTGTTTGGAAAGAGACACAGAAGATTAAATAAACAGCAGGATACAGTGTTTTCAAATAATTTTTAGTAGAAATGATGAAGTTGATACTAAATTACTTGAGCCTCATTAATACATTAGTTTCTTTAAAATCTATTTGTTAGGGATGAAGAGACACATATATGTTTGAGGAGAATGCACACAGTTCAAGGGTCCAGCTGAATTTTGCTGTAATTAGGTTTGAAATTTCTTTAGAGGAGTCGTACTTTAAATATTGAGTTGTGTGGATGAAGTCAAATGCCTTCAAGACATTAAGCTTTTACTCTAAATCAAATTGTGATCAACATAATTAATAAATTTACCCAAGGGTTTTCCTATGAATGAACAAAGAGGTAAGAAGCAAACAACTTTTAACAATTAAAGATGTAGAGAAGTTTGAATATTATGATGAGAAAAAAGGAATTCATATAAAAAATATCATTTATAATCTTGATCAATGATCACAGATAATAATTGTCATTTACAAACTTGCATCGACTTAAGCCACTATGGGACTTCAACAGTGGTCAGCTTTCTTTTGATGTCTCAGGCAATTATAGGTAAGTGATCTTTTAGATTTTCTTAGTGAAATATTATAATAAAAGTGTTAAGTATCCAACTCTGCCACAAAAAGTCATTGAGGCTGTTTTTTATCTCCTGTAAAGATTTTTGTGTCTCTTTTTTCTTTTTTCCAAACTTTACTTGAAGGCTTTATTGTGAGACAAATGCAACATATTCTCACTGCAGAATTAACTACATTTCTAGTCAGAAAGGTGACAAATCCTTCAGAGGCTTCAAGGAAGATCAAATCTAATGGGCAGTCTGAAGATTATACCCTCCACTCACCCACTGACAAATCATTTTTAATGTGACTTATGCTAAGTAAAAGTCCCTCTAGTCAAGATTTAGATAAGAATATTGCCTTATCAGACTCCAGAACAAGGGCTTCTGAATATGTTTTGATAGTTATAGTTAATTTGCTGCACAAAAATATGTACACCTATCATCGTAAATATTGGGGTATTTTAATGTCATTTCCAGACATTGTAACATTGTTTCATGTGGAAAAAGATAGATAAGGAAGAAACTAGAAATAGAATAAGAAGGAGACTATTATAATTATTTAGGTTAGAGATAGTAAGAGCTCCAAATTTGGGAGTTTGGGGCAAGGTACAGGTACAGAACTCACTTGTAGGTGAAGGCTTACCTGGTGAGGGAAGTCTTCATCTCAGAGGATCCTGCTTTGAGGAGCAGGATGACTAGAAATAGAAGACAAAGCAAATTAATCAGCAAAGGTAACTTGGAAAATTATTGATCTCAGCATGAGTCTGGAAAATGAGTCTAGCCCATGAAATTCAGTGGTGTCACTTGTTTATAACATAACACACACCACAAAAATATTTTTATCAAAGTGTATCACCTCATTTTCTCACAGTATGGTGATAGTCCCAAAATATTTGTTCCATATTACGTGTTGATTTTGACTCAATTTCATTATTGGTTCATTTATTTCTGGCACCTATATGAGTGGTGAAAGGAAATGCTATCTTCTTGGATCCAGGCATAGATTTCTTTTAAGTGATTGATTATCTATACTGTAGACTGATCCACATTGCCCTTGGTTAAACTCTTAACAATAAGGGCAGAGGAATATTTTGATAATTCAATTCAGCCTCAAAGTACACCTGCGNACTCAACCTCAGACATACTACTAGAAGAGTATATTCTGAAAAAAAATGTTATTTTTCTAGATACAACTAGAACCTTCAGACAAAAAAGCAAACCAAGGAAAGCTAAGTATTTATTGAATAATTACCATTTTCCAGATATTCAGCTAGATATATTAATATCTCATTTAGTCATCACAATGGAAATTAATATCCATCTAAAGACATGGAAGTAGAGTTAGGAGAAAGGATATATATATATAGTCCACTCTTTTGGGAAAAAAAAAAGTTTAGTTAATTCTGAGAAAGTAAGTAAACCAGCTGAACAACGTTTATTTTAGAAAACAAAATATTCAGGTTGCTGCTGCTGCTGCTGCTGCTAAGTCACTTCAGTCATGTCTGACTCTGCGTGACCCCATAGACGGCAGCCCACCAGGTTCCCCCGTCCCTGGGATTCTCCAGGCAGGAGCACTGGAGTGGTTTGCCATTTCCTTCTCCAATACATGAAAGTGAAAAGTGAAAGTGAAGTCCCTCAGTTGTGTCTGAGTCTTAATGTTATACATAGGTTTCCCTGGTGGCTCAGTGATAAAGAACCCTCCTTCCAGTGCAGGAGATAGACGCAGATTCAAACCCTGGGTCAGGAAGATCCTCTGGAGAAGAAAACAGCAACCTACTCCAGTATTCTTGCCTGGAGAATTCCATGGACAGAAGGAGCCCAGCAGGCTACAGTCCATGGGGTAGCGAAAGTCAGACATGACTCAGCAAGAAACAACAAGAACAATGTTACACATAAGGACTGAGAATCCAGAAAAGTATGCTACTTATTGGTACCAAGTTGACTCAGAAATGAATATAAACAGAATTTTCTAGATAAGTGACTTTTTCTAATCTAATAAGAAAACATATATATATATATATATACTTTTTCTAGTCTAATCAGATTAATAGAAGGTCTCACACATATAAACAGATGAGATAAATATCATATAGTAGATTTTATTATACATGAATGAATCCAATTTATGAAAAATGTCTATTAAATTTCAAACTACACTGAACATGTCTTTAAAATATTCTTTTGGTGACAGATGCGTTTACTTTTATTATAGTTGAAAGCCATTTGGGGAATTTTGAAAACAGTGAATGAGGTTAAGGGAAAGTAAATGTTTAAGGAATGGAATTTCAAGCTTTCTATTTTCCTTGAAAATTTTAGTTTATTAAACCTGATATATGGGAATGGAAGAACAGTAAAAGAAACCGCAGAGTGGATTATATCTGTAATGCTCACTTTTTCTTTTGGGGATTCAAGGCTTTTTGTGTTAAGACTGCAATGTCCCTTTTGAGGAAATGAAAAATGCCAAATGCATTTTGCCAATGCCAAACTCCTTTCTTAAAAACTACTTAGAAGATTGCCAGTGGTTATTTTCCTATTTTAGATTGTTTGCTTCACAAAATTTAGTTCTACAGAGTACTGAAATATTGCAAAATTGACTTTTTAACATTATTGAGATTTAATTGATATAAAATACACCCATTGTAAATAAATAATTCATCACGATCCAGTATTATTCTCATTATCTCTCAATGGTTCTCTGTATCTTGCATTATGTGAATCAAGACCTGTGCCCATAAACACTCCTGTCNTCTCATTATCTCTCAATGGTTCTCTGTATCTTGCATTATTTGAATCAAGACCTGTGCCCATAAACACTCCTGTCATCTCAGTGAGATGGAAACTCCACTCAAGGCCTCAAGGTATGAGATGGCGTTCCTTTTTGTTATCATTAGAAATATTTTTATAGTCAAAGAGACTTCTGCAATAAATCAAGCTATACTGTTACTCAATTAGCAACAAACAGGATTATAAAATCTGAACCAGAAACTAACAGAAGTGGAATATAGTAGTCCTATAATTTCCCCAGGAGTTTTGGTTCCAAGTACCCCAACTTCACCTCCCCAGATACCAAAATAGTACATAAAGTAGTGTAGTATATACATGTAATCTACACACATTGTCCCATATTCTTAACTTTAAATAATCTCTAGATTACTGATAATTCCTAATACAATGCAAATAATGTAAATGNACATTACTGTATTGGTTTTGCCAAACATTGACATGAATTCACCACGAGTGTACAAGCGTTCCCAAACATGAATCCCACCATATTCTTAACTTTAAATAATCTCTAGATTACTGATAATTCCTAATACAATGCAAATAATGTAAATGCTATGTAAATAGTTGTAAACATAATGCAAACATAAGTAAACAGTTGCTTGCTCACAGCAAATTTAAATTTTACTTTTTGGAAGTCTCCGAAATTTTTTAAAAGTATTTCCATTCCTCCGTTGGTTGAATTAGCAGATGCAGAACCCATGAATATGGAGAGCCAACTGTAAAGTGAAATATAAAATAGAAATGTTTAACCTGTTGCCACCCTTTATATCAATTAATATTTTAATATAAAAGTTTTACCTTCTCCTACTTAAAAATGAGTCCCCTGAAGTCATATATAATTCCTTAAAGAAAATAACTCCTTCTGTATCCTTTAGGTAACTTAAAATTTCAAAAGGTACACAATGTCTCTCCTCTTTCTATCACTAAAATTTTATACATAAGCACTTCATTCATTTTTCATAGATAAAGTTTGGGTTACTTATTTGGTACCTATATCTAGAATGTACACTTTATATTTACAGTTTCTTACTTTTATTTTCCCAAATGGCCCTTAATTCTGACATCTCAGTGATAAATGGAACATGGTTTTTCACTTGGTCCAAAATCTCTCCTGTCTTATGAGTAAAATATTCAGCATTTCTGAACATTTATTGCTTGTTCCCCTAAAACAATAAGGAGTTACTGTGTTTCCTTTAAATGCATAGGCTTATTACAAATTACTTTTGGAGTCAAGAGCCAGAAAGAAGGAAAAAGATCATTTTTACTATAACAGAAGTCTACCACCAAGAAGCCCACATACATAAAATTTCCAGTGATTTCTTTAAAGCGTATTGTAACTCTTAAGGCATAAATGTCTGTATGTAGGTCGGATATGCTGTACCATCCTTGTACAGCATGTTCTGTGTCTACATATTTCATCTGATTTAGACAATGCATAGTGAAATCTACTGTTGCATATATTTAAAATTGCATCTCCCTTGCTCATTATAGGGACAGTTCTACTATTGATATGGCAAGAAATTCCCTTGCAGTACTACAGATTTCCAGAACAGTTACCAGGGTGAAAACTGGTCACACTTTGCAATTGATACTGTTCTATATTTTGCAAAGTTTGCATCTCTTTAATTCTGAAATTCAGAAGCATTCAAAAGATTTTCTTGCCAATGTGCTGCTTCTCAACTCTGTGCCTTCAGTTTTCCACAGCAAAGAAATGTGTCTTAAGCTTTCTGTTTCTGCATTAATATTTTGCATCCTCAGCTTTTGAGTTTCTCTGGTTATATCAACCTTTCATTATATCAAAGGTGGTGCACAGTTACCACATACCCATGGTACTTAAAAAAAAAAAAAAAACTCTACAGCAGAATTAGACTTTCTCATGCATAAAATGACAATCCTTCAGCTCTAAGTTTCTGGAGCAGAAAATGGCAACCCACTCCAGTATTGTTGCCTAGAAAATTCTATGGACACAGGAATCTGGCCGGCTACAGTCCATGGGGTCACAAGGAGTGGGACATGACTGAGTGGCTGAATACTCACACACATAGCTAATGTATGGAATAGCGGATGTGTACGTATGTATGAGTGTATGTGTGTGTTAGTCACTCAGTCTTGTCCTATGCTTTGTGACCTCACAATCTGTAGACGCCAGGCTCCTCTGTCCCTGGGATTTCCCAGGCAAGAATACTGGAGTGGGTTGTTTCCTTCTCCAATTGGAATAGGGATGAAAATGTTTAATAAACTGCCTGCCACACCCCTCATGTTCATTGCAGATAGTACATAAATATATACAAAGTCCCATACATTTAAAAATAAGTGTTGAAACATGGGATTAAATTGTTGCACAGATTTTCCTACTGACTGAAATGAAGCATTCTCTTTTATCACATGCTTTACTCTAAATAAAGTTTGACTAGCTTATCTACAATTTTAAGTTTAGGAAGCATGCTTCTCTAAATGAACAAGCTATGTTTTCTCCTCTGTTATTATATTCAAATATCCTTGGCAAAACTTCAGGCTTTGCTGTAAGTTTATCAGATAAAAGTTGGTTAAGAATGAACAAATCTCATTTAAAATATAAATCTAATTTTTTAGGAATCTAAATTTTTTGATTTGTTCTATGATAGCCATAGCATTTCAAATCTGAGTCTATACATGACACTAGGAAACCTCTGTTTGTATTTTTTATGCAAAGAAGAATGCTTCCTAGACCTGATGGAAGTCCTCTGGTGAGTTAGTCTGTACACTAAGTGAACATCTTTGCTTGTTTCAGGCTGCATCATTTACAGAGGAAATACTACTGGAAAGCCTAACTTCTTTTTAAAACTAAAGATGAGACAAAATTAAGTACATTAAAAAAGGAAAAGATTTGATAAATTATGTTACTAAACCAAAGTAAGAAAAATAGAACAAAATTCTTATAAGAAATTCTTAGAAATTACACCACCATATATTTACATTTGCATTCATCTGATGCAAACAGATGACTCATTGGAAGTCTCTGATGCTGGCAAAGATCGAGGGCAAAAGGAGAAGAGGGCATCAGAGGATGAGATGGCTGGATGGCATCACTGATATGATGAACTTCGGCAAACTCCAGGAGATGGTGAGGGATAGGAAGACCTGCTGTGCTGCTGCCCATGGGGTTGCAAAGAGTTGGGCACAACGGGGTGACTGAACAACAACATTAACGTTAACTTAATCNAGAGTTGGGCACAACGGGGTGACTGAACAACAACATTAACGTTAACTTAATCAATGTAATAAATGATAATTTTGAACTGCTTTTAAGTTTTGTCAATATTATTTCCTTAGCCTATTTCTTCTAAAAATGTCTCTTTAAGAATTCTCAGATTATATATATCAAAGAAAAGTTACATAATCTTGTTACTTTAGTTCTGTGACTATGTGTAGCAATTTTTTTTATTTTTTCCAGTTCATCATTATGCATGGTATAAATAAATATATTTTCAAGATTTTTTTCTGAGTAAAAATAACATTTTTCACATGGAATTTTACACATAAATCCAATATATGAATATAAAAACTTAAATAGTATTTTTGCCATTCACTATTTCATAAAATTTGCTTATTTGCAACATTATCAGAGAAAGGTGAAGATTTCTGTCTGATAAAAGTAACATTTAAAACTCTGAATAACAGCAAAATCGAAAACTATTAATTTATATGGTGATTAAACACTCTTTGATTCTTCAACATTGACCTTCTTAGGTATTGTAATGAAAACTGACTTTTCCAGTCCTGTGGCCACTGCTGAGTTTTCCAAATTTTCTGGCATATTGAGTGTAGCACTTTAGTAGCATCATCTTTTAGGTTTTGAAATAGCTCAGCTGGGATTCCATCACCTCCCCTAGCTTTGTTTGTAGTGATGCTTTCTAATGCCCACTTGACTTCACACTCAGGATATCTGACTCTAGGTGAGTGACCACACCATTATGATTATCCGGGTCATTAAGACCTTTTTTGTATAGTTCTTTTGTGTAAAGAATTATATTTTTCAAATGTTGAAATAACAAAAAATAAGTTAATTAACTACATCTCCATATTTAACATATCACAACATTTTAAATATTACATACAAAAAGAAAAGAAAAGCTTTTTTTTCTTAAAATTTATCTTCAACCATTCTCATGTATAATCTGAGCTAAGTTATACACTATATTTAGAGCTCTGTCATTACGCGAAAGAAATACACTGAAAATATCCAGACCACCTAGTAGACGATTTGCATAACAAACTGATTCATTGACATGTGGAAATGGAATATTATGGCATGTTTTACTTTTTCACTAATCAATTTTGTGTTTTAATTATTTTATGGTATACACAATACTTAAGTATTATCATAAAATAGAGAAATATACAAATGATTTGTAAATAAAATTTCCTTTCTATCTAAAATGCTATGATGCTCAAAAATATATTGGATATAATATATAAAAACTTAAGCCATAAAAGTTAATTTTTCCTTGGCAGTTGTATTATTAAAAGAAGATAATAATCATATCAGTATTTGGGCAAAGATGGCACATATATATCCTTTGGAACTCTGTGATTCCATGATACTTTACACCATGGATATTCTTATTTAGTGATTATCATTGAGTCTCTTTTAACCTGCAAACTTTATGGCCCTTGACCAGCCACATTAATTTTTTGTTCCATGAAAAAAAAATCCAGGGCTCTACATTGTGTTTAAATACATATTTTCTTTATTTATATTCCATACTTCTCTGGTAGCGGTTTAATTGCTAAGTCATGCCTGACTCTTGTGACTCCGTGGACTGTAGCCCACCAGGCTCCTCTGTCCATGGGATTCTCCAGGCAAAAATACTGGAGTGGGTTGCCATTTCCTTCTCCGGGCGATCTTTCTGACCCAGGTATTGAATCCAGGTCCCCTGGACTGCAGACAGATTCTTTATCAACTGAGCGATGAGGGAAGCCCCATACTTCTCTAGATGTTATTTTAAATAGGGTTACATTTTATGATTCTCACAAATATCTTAGAAAAAAAAATCTTGTCTATAATTTAGAGACCTGGAAACAGCCTTGAAAGAGACTGCTTTAGCAGAAACTAGATGAGGTACCCCATTAGATTAGCACTCATCCAGTCCTTATTCTTTCTGCCCATTCAACTGGTTTCCTATACATGTTTTTCCCCTTCTCATTCTTGCTTGACTGCTAGTTAAAGCTGCACTATGTCTCTAAGACAACATTACCTATCACTGCTTCCCTTTGAGGGCATTCTGAATTCTAGAAAGAAGTTCACTAAACAATAACCTCAAAGAAAACCAGAACCCTTTCCACAACTGCCTGACAGCAGCTCTAATGATCTCAGTGTCAGCAGCAGGAAAGAAGAATGCAACAGGACACCAGCCCCAATCCTTATTTACAGCCCCATTCTCCACCCTGAAACTATAAGACCCCTTCCTATTTTCCTGGAGATGGCAATGGCACCCCACTCCAGTACTTTTGCCTGGAAAATCCCATGGACGGATGGAGGAGCCTGGTAGGCAGCAGTCTATGGGGTTGCTAAGAGTCGAATACGACTGAGCGACTTCACTTTCACTTTTCACTTTCCTGCATTGGAGAAGGAAATGGTAACCCACTCCAGTGTTCTTGCCTGGAGAATCCCAGAGACAGGGGAGCCTGGTGGGCTGCCGTCTCTGGGGTCGCACAGAGTCAGACATGGCTGAAGTGACTTAGCAGCAGCAGTGGGGCATAGTCTTGAGGGCATTAGCCTGCTATGATCCCCTTAGACAGGCAAAGTGATAAAGCTTCTCTTTTCTATTCCTCCAAAGCTCTGTCTCCAGGTTTCTGTTTGGCACTGATGAACTGAAGTCAGGTGTTCAGCAACAAGATTAAAGAATTTTCCAAAGTTACCTTTATAGCAAACAGAGGTATCAGGATTTAAAACCATTTAGGGTTCCTCACAGGGCCTTACATTGTGCTACATTACATTTGATTTAAAAATAATTCTAGTCACTTTTATTTTTCACTCAAGTATATTTTAGTTGCTCAGTTGTGTCTGACTCTTTGCGACCATATGCACTAGCCCTGCAGGTTCCTCTGTCCATGGAGTGGGTTGCCATTCCTTTCTACTTGGGATCTTCCCAACCCAAGGAACAAACCCACATCTCATGCATTGCAGGAGAAGTCTTTACAACCCGAGCCATTGATTTAAAAATAATTCTAGTCACCTTTATTTTTCACGAAAGTAGAGGCCTTGAATGTAGAGTACCTGCTTAATGTTTGTGACAAACTATCACTTTATCAGCCACATCAATCACTGAAAAACAAAACAGTGTAAAAGAAAACACACACACAGAGCACCTCCAATCACAGCAAGGCTTACTGTCATCTAATGTTAACTGCTCCCTCCACATTTTCATTTTGAAAATTGCACTATTTATAAGACTCTTTGTCTTTGGCTCTTTTATTTCAGGAGATCTGGGGAGATACAAACTATTTATTTTCATCCATTTACAGTAGACAATTTATTTTAAGGATCATTTCTGGGAAGATGATTGTAATTCTAATTAAATAGCTTGTCAGGAAATCATTTGCCTTAACAGATCTTTTGCCATCATAATATCAGCCAGATATAAAACTGACATGCTAAAATATTTGTTCTGCATTTTTACCACTGCCACATTTTTGTCTCTCTTTGTTTAATCTCCACCAGGTTTGTAATTTCAAGAAAGGACAAATATAAAACAGAAACACCTTCATCTAGAAAAATAATGGCAATATATTTGAATTATCAAAAGCTTTTAAAAAAGTAATGATATTTAAAGATGTTTACAAGTTAAATCAAGATCTGATGAAAAGGCCAAGATTTTTATAGGTGATTATCAACAGTTTTACAGTAAATGTTTTAAATTAAAGGAATCTAATTTATTTCACATAGACTTTCAGTTCAGTTCAGTCACTCAGTCGTGTCCAACTCTTTGCGACCCCGTGAACTGCAGCACACCAGGCCTCCTTGTCTATCACCAACTCCTGGAGTTCACTCAAACTCACATCCATCGAGTCAGTGATGCCAACCAGCCATCTCGTCCTCTATTGTCCCCTTCTCCTCCTGCCCCCAATCCCTCCCAGCATCAGAGTCTTTTCCAATGAGTCAACTATTCATATGAGGTGGAAAAAGGACTGGAGTTTCAGCTTTAGCATCACTCCTTCCCAAGAACACCCAGGACTGATCTCCTTTAGAATGGACTGGTTGGATCTCCTTGCATTCCAAGGAACTCTCAAGAGTCTTCTCCAATACCACAGTTCAAAAGCATCACTTCTTCAGCACTCAGCTTTCTTCACAGTCCAACTCCCACATCAGTACATGACCACTGGAAAAACCATAGCCTTGATTAGACAGACCTTTGTTGGCAAAGTAACGTCTGCTTTTGAAAATGCTACGTAGGTTGGGCATAACTTTCCTTCCAAGGAATAAATCTATTTTAATTTCCTGGCCGCAAAAACCATCTGCAGTGATTTTGGAGCCCCCAAAAATAAAGTCTGACACTGTTTCCACTGTTTCCACATCTATTTCCCATGAAGTGATGGGACCAGATGCCATGATCTTCATTTTCTGAATGTTGACATTTAAGCTAACTTTTTCACTCTCCTCTTTCACTTCAACAATAGGCTTTTTAGTTCCTCTTCACTTTCTGCCATAAGGGTGGTGTCATCTGCATATCTGAGCTTATTGATATTTCTCCCAGTAATCTTGATTGCAGCTTGTGTTTCTTCCAGTCCAGCGTTTCTCATGATGTACTCTGCATAGAAGTTAAATAAGCAGGGTGACAATATACAGCCTTGACATACTCCTTTTCCTATTTGGAACCAGTCTGTTGTTTCATGTCCAGTTCTAACTGTTGCTTCCTGACCTGCATACAGCTTTCTCAAGAGGCAGGTCAGGTGTTACGGTATTCCCATCTCTTTCAGAATTTTCCACAGTTTATTGTGATCCACACAGTCAAAGGCTTTGGCATAGTCAATAAAGCAGAAATATATGTTTTTCTGGAACTCTCTTGCTTTTTCCATGATCGAGTGGATGTTGGCAATTTGATCTCTGGTTCCTCTGCCTTTTCTAAAGCCATCTTGAACATCAGAGAGTTCACGGTTCACATACTGCTGAAGCCTGTCTTGGAGAATTTTGAGCATTACTTTACTGGCATGTGAGATGAGTGCAATTGTGCAGTAGTTTGAGCATTCTTTGGCATTGCTTTTCCTTGGGATTGGAATGAAAACTGACCTTTTCCAGTCCTGTGGCCACCGCTGAGTTTTCCAAATTTGCTGGCATATAGAGTGCAGCACTTTCAGAACATCATCCTTCAGGATTTGAAGTAGCTCAACTAGAATTCCATCACCTCCACTAGCTTTGTTCATAGTGATGCTTTCTAAGGCCCATTTAACTTCACATTCCAGGATGTCTGGCTCTAGATTAGTGATCACAAAATCATGATTATCTTCATCGTGAAAATCTGTTTTGTGCAGTTCTTATGTGTATTCTTGCCATCTCTTCTTAATATCTTCTGCTTCTGTTTTAGGTCGAGACCATTTGTGTCCTTTATTGAGCCCATCTTTGCACGAAATGTTCCCTTGGTATCTCTCATTTCTTGAAGAGATCTCTAGTCTTTCCCATTCTGTTTTTTCCCTCTATTTCTTTGCGTTGATCACTGAGGAAGGCTTTCTTATCTCTCCTTGCTATTCTTTGGAATTCTGCATTCAGATGCTTATATCTTTCCTTTTCTCCTTTGCTTTTCACTTCTCTTCTTTTCACAGCTATTTGTAAGGCCTCCCCAGACAGCCATTTTGCTCTTTTGCATTTCTTTTCCATGGGGATGGTCTTGATCCCTATCTCCTGTACAATGTCACGAACCTCATTCCATAGTTCATCAGGCACTCTGTCTATCAGATCTAGGCCCTTAAATCTATTTCTCACTTCCACTCCAATCATAAGGGCCTTTATTATTATCCAAATAGGTAGCTTAGAGAACGCTTGATTTTTATCTATGAAAAATGTTGACTTATTCTCTTAATATTTTCTCTGTTTTATTGTAAAATTTGAAGGAACCAATGAATATGGTGCATGCGTGCTCATTTGTGTCTGACTCTTTGTAACCCCATGAACTGCAGCCTAACAGTCTCCTCTCTTCATGGGATTTCCCAGGTAAGAATAGTGAAGTGGGTTGCCATTTCCTTCTCCAGGGGATCTTCCTGGGCCAGGAATTGAACCTGTTTCTCCTGCACTGGCAGGCAGATTCTTTACCACTAAGCCATCAAAGAAGCCCAGTGAATATGATGGAGGTCCAATAAAAAATATTCTTGTTTTGTCCCTTAATCACTCAAGTAAAACAAAGCAAAGAAATGAACTCATATGCACAATAGAAATACAAATTATAATATTGCTTAATCTGAACTGGAAATCATAGCTAATAGTTTTCCTGTAGATAAACCCACAGAATGCATATTCAATGCCAAAGTGTCCTAAAATACCAAATTACTTCATGGAAGGAAGCCAGTTTCTCACATGAAAGAGCAAAGTAGAATGTGTATTTACTGCAAGTAGCATGATTCCTATTCCTAGTGAATTTTAGGTTCTTGCTTTGTTGCAAAAGAATGCAGAGACAAAGCAATAGTAAGAAGTGGATTCTTTTAGAGAGAAAAACATTCTACAGTGAGTGTGGCCCATTTCAGAAGGCAACAAATCTTCGAAATATGGTATGGTTAGTTTTTATAGGCCGTGTAATTTCATAAGAGTGGAAGGATTATTCCAGTAATTGTGAGGAAGGCAAAGGGGTTTCTAAGAATTAGGTCACCACCTACTTTTGACATTTCATGGCTGACCTCACAACTATCACGGCACCGGTTGGCAAGTCATTTACATGCCAATATATTACAATGAGCATATGATAAAGCTCAACATCCACTGGAAGTTGAATCTTCCACCATCTTGGGCATTTTTGATTCCAATCAGTTTATGTCATGTCCTTAGGCATTGTCATTCTTTTAAAGGTTTTGCCCTGGCCCTTGCCTTCCTGTTTCAGTCCTAGAGAGTAAAAAGGGCTGAATGAAAACATCCCAAATATATGCCCCCCTCAGGGTACCTAGCAGAGTATCTCCTTTATTTTAAAATCTCTTTTAAACCAAAGGAAAATTCAAGACCTGAGTTGTAGCACTACACTCAACAGATATCTAAGTGCACTTTTTGTAATGCCAAATTCTAACTGCTTTGACTTTCTCTTCCCTGTTGTATCTATCACCAGTGACAATTGCTATCAAGTTTTATGTCCATTACTATGTCTATAAAACTTGTTTGGAAATCATCAATTCATTCACTTATGTATTTATTTGCTTTAATCAGTTACCTTTGAAGATGCAATAGTTTTAAAAGTGAGATAAAAAAAAAAAAGAAGAAAAAGCTATTAAGTTTAGGGGAGGATAACTAGG
>SJYQ01005487.1:162923-174139 GCA_006410935.1 Redunca redunca
ATAACAAAAATGTACCTTCCTTGAGGTTAACAAGAACCTTCTGACTAATGTGGGAGTGAGTCTGGTAAGACCCTTCTACTGTTAGTAATCAACTGAAAAAATAGATAAAGACTTGATAAGACTAGAGAGCAGGGCACTCTCTGATCCTTTCTGATGTCTATGTCAGACTACTTCTCGGTCCTTTTTTATGGTAATAAAACATCTGCCATATGAAAATCTGAGTGTCTGAGGCCTGTTTCTTATTTCCAAAGCTAAATCTTTTTCTTTGGAGATCACGATTCTGACATTGTTCACTGTAAGCTATTAAGAGTGAGCACAAATTGATGAAAAAAACAGAAACATAACAACTCTGTAATAATGAAGTTTAAGCTGATGGTACTGTCTGCGGATTTTTGGTGAAAGAAGTATTTTGGTTCTGTATTTTTTTGTAACTGTTAATGGTAACCATCAGGTCTAAGGGTGATCCATGGTTGAAGGTGGAGAAGAGAATGGGAAACCACTTCAGTATCTTTGCCTTGAAATCAAATGAACAGTATGAAAAGGCAAAAAGATCTGACACTGAAAGATGAACTCCTCATGATGGGAGGTGCCCAGTATGCTACTGGAGATCAGTGGAGATATAACTCCAGAAAAAATGAAGATATGGAACCAAAGCAAAACAACATCCAGTTGTGGTTGTGACTAGTGATAGAAGTAGAGTCCGATGCTGTAGAGAGCAATATTGCATAGAAACCTAGAATGTTAGGTCCATGAATCAAGGCAAATTGGAAGTGGTCAAACAACAGATGGCAAGAGTGAATGTCCACATTTTAGGAATCAAAGAAATAAAATGGACTGGAAAGGGTGAATTTAACTCAGATGACCATTATGTCTACTACTGTGTTCAAGAATCCCTTAGAAGAAATGGAGTAGCCATCATAGTCAACAAAAAAGTCCAAAATGCTGTACTTGGATTCAGTCTCAAAGACGACAGAATGATCTCTTTTCATTTCCAAGGCAAATCATTCAATATCAGAGTAATCCAAGTCTATGCCTCAACCACTAATTCCAAAGCAGCTGAAGCTGAATGATTCTATGAAGACCTTCTAGAACTAACATTCAAAAAAGATGACCTTTTCGTCACAGGGGACTGAAATGGAAAAGCAGGAAGTCAAGAAATATCTAGAGTAACAGGCAAATTTGGTCTTGGAGTACAGAATGAAGCAGGGCAAAGACTAATAGTTTTGTCAAGAGAATGCACAGATCATAGCAAACACCCTCTTCCAACAAGAGAAGATGCTACACATGGACGTCACCAGATGGTCAATACTGAAACGAGATTAATAAAGTCTTTGCAGCCAAAGATGGAAAAGCTCTATACAGTCAGGAAAGCAAGACTGGAAGCTGACTGTGGCTCAGATCATGAACTCCTTATTGACAATTTAGACTTAAATTGAAGAATGCAGGGGAAAACACTAGACCATTCATGTATGACCTGAATCAAATTACTTACAAGTATACAGTGGAAGTAACAAATAGATTCCATGGATTATATCTGATAGACAGAGTACCTGAAAAACTATGGACAGAGGTTTGTGACATTGTACAGGAGGCGGTGATCAAGATCATTCTCAAGAAAAATAAATGCATAAAGGCAAAATGGTTGTCTGAGGAGGCCTTAAAAATAGCTGTGAAAAGAGAAGCAAAAGGCAAAGGAAAAAAGGAGAGATATACCCATTTGAATGCAGAGTTCCAAAGAACAGCAAGGAGAGATAAGAAAGCCTTCCTCAGTGATCAGTGCAAAGAAATAGAGGAAAACAATAGAATGGAAAAGACTAGAGATATCTTCAGGAAAATTAGAGATACTAAAAGGAACATTTCATTCAAAGATGGGCACAATAAAGGACAGAAATGGTATGGACATAACAGAAGCAAAGATATTAAGAAGTAGCAAGAATACACAGAAAAACTATACAAAAAAGATCTTCGTGACACAGATATTCATGAGGGTGTGATCATTCACCTAGGCCAAACATCTGGGAATCTCTGGGCCTAAGGAACTATCACTATGAACAAAGCTATGGAGATGATACAATTCCAGTTGAGCTATTTCAAATTCTAAAACATGATGCTGTGAAAGTGTGGCACTCAATACGCCATCAAATTTGGAAAAACTCAGCAGTGGCCACAAGATTGGAAAAGGTAAGTTTTCATTCAAATCCCAAAGAAAGGCAATGTCAAGGAATGCTCAAACTATTGCACAATTGCACTCATCTCACACACTAGCAAAGTAGTACTCAAAATTCTTGAAGCCAGGCCTCAACAGTACATGAACTGTGAACTTCCAGATTTTCAAGCTGGATTTAGAAAAAGCAGAGGAACTAGAGATCCAATTGTCAACATCCATTAGATCATCAAGAAAGTGAGAGAGTTCCAGAAAAACACCTACTTCTGCTTTATCAACTATGCCAAATCCTTTGATTGTGTGGATCAAAACAAACTGTGGAAAATTCTGAAAGAGACAGCAATACCAGACCACCTGACCTGCCTCCTGAGAACTCTGTATGCAGGTCAGGAAGCAACAGTTAGAACTGGAAAGGGAACAACAGACTGGTTCCAATTGGGAAAGGCATACATCAAGGCTGTATATTGTCACCCTGCTTACTTAACTTATATGCAGAGTACATCATGAGTAACGCTGGACTGGTGAAGCACAAGTTGAAATCAATATTGCTAAGAGAAATACCAATAACCTCAAATATGCAGACGACACCACCCTTATGGCAAAAAACAAAGAACTAGAGAACTTCTTGATGAAAGTAAAAGAGGAGAGTGAAACAGTTGGCTTAAACCTCAACATTCAGAAAACGAAGATCATGGCATCTGGTCCCATCACTTCATGGGAAATAGATGGGGAAACAGTGGGAACAGTGGCTGACTCTATTTTGAGGGGCTCCAAAATCACTGCAGATGTTGACTGTGGCCATGAAACTGAAAGACACTTGTTCTTTGAAAGAAAAGTTATGACCCACCTAGAGAGCATACTAAAAAGCAGAGACATTACTTTGCTAACATATGTCCATCTAGTAAAACCTTTGATTTTTCCAGGAGTCATGTATGGATGTGAGGACTGGCTTATAAAGAATCTGAGCACTGAAGAACTGATGCTTTTGAACTGTGGTATTGGAGAAGACTCTTGAGAGTCCCTTGGACTGCAAGGACATCCAACCAGTCCATCCTAAAGGAGATCAGTCCTGAGTGTTCATTGGGAGGACTGACAATGAAACTGAAACTCCAATAGTTTGGCCACCTGATGTGAACACCTTACTCATTTGAAAAGACCCTGGTGCTCAGAAAGATTGAGGGCAGGAGGAGAAGGGGACGACAGAGGATGAGATGGTTGGATGGCATCACCGACTCAATGGACATAAGTTTCAGTAAACTCCAGGAGTTGGTGATGGACAGGGAGGCCTGGTGTGCTGCAGTTCATTTGGTCACAATGCATCAGACATTACTGAATGACTGAACTGACCTGAACTGAAGATTTGTTGAAGGGATACACTGAGAGACTAAAGGACATACTAGGTTGGTGGTTTGATAAAGGTTTATTTCAAAAAGTCATTCAAGAAATTTATGCCTGATAAAGAGAAAAAAATATAGGAGGATAAATCTCCCTGAGCTATATTTAAGCATAAATGATTGCATGTGTACTCAAGTCGTTCAGTCATGTTTGACTCTTGCAAACCCAAGGAGTGTTGCCCACCAGGCTCCTCTGTCCATGGGAATTCCAGGCAAAAATACTGGAGTGGGTTGCCATTTCCTCATTCAGGAGATCTTCCCCACCCAGGTATTGAATCCCCATCTCTTATATCTCCTGCACTAGCAGTTGGGTTCTTTACCAGTGAGCCACCTGGGAAGGCCCCCTACTTAAGCATATATTTCCTAATTACAGAAAATCAAAGATCAAGAAAAAAGAATACTAAAAGAATCCAGGAGCCTGGCGGGGTGGTGGAGGAGAGAAACACCTTACCTAGAGAGTAATAAAGGTGAAAATTCAGTTCAGTTCAGTCACTCAGTTGTGTCCGACTCTTTGCGACCCCATGAATTGCAGCACGCCTGGTGTCCCTGTCCATCACCAATTCCCGGAGTTCACTCAGACTCACGTCCATCGAGTCAGTGATGCCATCCAGCCATCTCATCCTCGGTCGTCCTCTTCTCCTCCTGCCTCCAATCCCTCCCAGCATCAAAGTAATTTCCAATGAGTCAACTCTTCGCATGAAGTGACCAAAGTACTGAAGTTTCAGCTTTAGCATCATTCCTTCCAAAGAAATACCAGGGTTGATCTCCTTCAGAATGGACTGGTTGGATCTCCTTGCAGTCCAAGGGATTCTCAAGAGTCTTCTCCAACACCACAGTTCAAAAGCGTCAATTCTTTGGTTCTCAGCCTTCTTCACAGTCCAACTTTCACATCCATACATGACCACTGGAAAAACCATAGCCTTGACTAGACGGACCTTAGTCGGCAAAGTAATGTCTCTGCTTTTGAATATGCTATCTAGGCTAGTCATAACTTTTCTCCCGTGGAGTAAGCGTCTTTTAATTTCATGGCTGTATTTACCATCTGCAGTGATTTTGGAGCCCCAAAAAATAAAGTCTGACATTGTATCCACTGTTTCCCCATCTATTTCCCATGAAGTGATAGGACCGGATGCCATGATCTTCGTTTTCTGAATGTTGATCTTTAAGCCAACTTTTTCACTCTCCTCTTTCACTTTCATCAAGAGGCTTTTTGGTTCCTCTTCACTTTCTGCCATGAGCGAGGTTTCATCTGCATATCTGAGCTTATTGGTATTTCTCCCAGCAATCTTGATTCCAGCTTGTGTTTCTTCCAGTCCAGTGTTTCTCATGATGTACTCTGAATATAAGTTAAATAAGCAGGGTGACAATATACTGCCTTGACGTACTCCTTTTCCTATTTGGAACCAGTCTGTTGTGCCATGTCCAGTTCTAACTGTTGCCTCCTGACCTGCATACAGCTTTCTCAAGAGGCAGGTCAGGTGGTCTGGTATTCCCATCTCTTTTAGAATTCCACAATTTATTGTGATCCACACAGTCAAAGGCTTTGGCATAGTCAATAAAACAGAAATAGATGGTTTTCTGGAGCTCTCTTGCTTTTTCCATGATCCAACGGATGTTGGCAATTTGGTCTCTGGTTCCTCTGCCTTTTCTAAAACCAGCTTGAACATCAGGAAGTTCACGGTTCACATACTGCTGAAGCCTGTCTTGGAGAATTTTGAGCATTACTTTACTAGCCTGTGAGATGAGTGCAATTGTGCAGTAGTTTGAGCATTCTTTATCATTGCGTTTCTTTGGGTTTGGAATGAAAACTGACCTTTTCCAGTCCTGTGACCACTGCTGAGTTTTCCAAATTTGCTGGCATATTGAGTGCAGCACTTTCACAGCATCATCTTTCAGGATTTGAAACAGCTCAACTGGAATTCCATCACCTCCACTAGCTTTGTTCGTAGTGATGCTTTCTAAGGCCCACTTGACTTCACATTCCAGGATATCTGGCTCTAGATGAGTGATCACACCATCGTGATTATCTGGGTCATGAAGATCTTTTTTGTACAGTTCTTCTGGGTATTCTTGCCACCTCTTCTTAATATCTTCTGCTTCTGTTAGGTCCATACCATTTCTGTCCTTTATTGAGCCCATCTTTGCATGAAATGTTAAATTACTTATCAGCTCTTCTTCAGGAACTGTGCCAGGAAGAACAGAGTGGAATAAAATATTTAAAGTGTTGAAAAAATGCCCCACAATACATGAGATCGAATTCATTGGGAAAAAGGAAATAAACTAATGATATAGGGGTTCTGATGTCTCTTAGCATATTAAAAACTAGAGACATCACTTTGCTGACAAAGGTCCATATGGTCAAAGACTTTATACATGGACATCACCAGATGGTCTACACCGAAATCATATGATTATTTTCTCTGCAGCCAAAGATGGAGAAGCTTTATACAGTCAACAAAAACAAGACCAGGGGCTGACTGTGGCTCAGATCATGAATTCCTTATTGTCGAATTCAGACTTAAATCGAAGAAAGTAGGGAAAACCACCAGATCATTCAGGTATGAGCTAAATCAAATCCCATATGAATGGAAGTGGAAGTAAGAAATAGATTTAAGGGCCTAGATCTGATAGAGTGCCTGATGAACTATGGATGGAGGTTCATGACATTGTACAGGAGAGAGGGATCAAGACCATCCCCATAGAAAAGAAATGTAAAAGAGCAAAATGGCTGTCTGGGGAAGCCTTACAAAAGCCTGTGAAAAGAAGAGAAGTGAAAAGCAAAGGAGAAAAGGAAAGATATAAGCACTTGAATGCAGAGTTCCAAAGAATAGCAAGAAGAGATAAGAAAGCCTTCTTCAGCAATCAATGCAAAGAAATAGAGGAAAACAACAGAATGGGAAAGACTAGAGATCTCTTCAAGAAAATTAGAGATACGAAGGGAACATCTCATGCAAAGCTGGGCTCAATAAAGGACAGAAATGGTATGGACACATACCATACATAACAGAAGCAGAAGAGGTGACAAGAATACACAGAAGAATTGTACAAAAAAGATCTTCATGACTAAGATAATCACGATGGTGTGATCACTCCCCTAGAGCCAAATATCCTGGAATGTGAAGTCCAGTGGGCCTTAGAAAGCATCAGTTCAGTTCAGTTCAGTCGCTCAGTCATGTCCGACTCTTTGTGACCCCATGAATCTCAGCATGCCAGGCCTCCCTGTCCATCACAATTCCCGGAGCTCACTCAGACTCACATCCATGGAGTCAGTGATGCCATCCAGCCATCTCATCCTTGGTCATCCCCTTCTCCTCCTGCCCCCAATCCCTCCCAGCATCAAAGTCTTTTCCAATGCGTCAACTCTTTGCATGAGGTGGCCAAAGTACTGGCGTTTCAGCTTTAGCATCATTCCTTCCAAAGAAATCCCAGGGCTGATCTCCTTCAGAATGGACTGATTGGATCTCTTTGCAGTCACTATGAACAAATCAAGTGGAAGTGATGGAATTCCAGTTGAGTTATTTCAAATCCTGAAAGATGATGCTGTGAAAGTGCTGCACTCAATATGCCAGCAAATTTGGAAAACTCAGCTTGGCCACAGGACTGGAAAAGGTCAGTTTTCATTCCAATTCCAAAGAAAGGCAATGCCAAAGAATGCTCAAACTACTGCACAACTGCACTCATCTCACACACTAGTAAAGTAATGCTCATAATTCTCCAACCCAGGCTTCAGCAGTACATGAACCGTGAACTTCCAGATGTTCAAGCTGGTTTCAGAAAAGGCAGAGGAACCAGAGATCAAATTGCCAACATCCGCTGGATCATGGAAAAAGGAAGAGAGTTCCAGAAAAACATCACAATAAACTGTGGAAAATTCTGAAAGAGATGGGAACAGCAGATCACCTGATCTTCCTCTTGAGAAACTGTATGTAGGTAAGGAAGGAACAGTTAGAACTGGACATGGAACAACAGACTGGATCCACATAGGAAAAGGAGTACTTCAAGGCAGTATATTGTCACCCTGCTTATTTAACTTATATGCAGAATACATCATGAGAAACACTGGACTGGGAGAAACACAAGCTGGAATCAAGATTGCTGGGAGAAATATCTATACCCTCAGATATGCAGATGACACCAGCCTTATGGCAGAAAGTGAAGAGGAACTAAAAAGCTTCTTTATGAAAGTGACAATGGAGAGTGAAAAACTTGGCTTAAAGCTCAACATTCAGAAAACGAAGATCATGGCATCCGGTCCCATCACTTCATGGGAAATAGATGGGGAAACAGTGGATACAGTGTCAGACTTTATTTTTTTGCACTCCAAACTCACTGCAGATGGTGATTGCAGCCATGAAATGAAAAGATGTTTACTCCTTGGAAGGAAAGTTATGACCAACGTAGACAGCATATTCAAAAGCAGAGACATTACTTTGCCAACAAAGATCCGTCTATTCAAGGCTATGGGCTTTTCCAGTGGTCATGTATGGATACGAGAGTTGGACTGTGAAGAAAGCTGAGCGCTGAAGAATTGATGCTTTTGAACTGTCATGTTGGTGAGGACTCTTGAGAGTCCTGTGGACTGCAAGGAGATCCAACCAGTCCATTCTGAAGGAGATAAGTCTTGGGTGTTCATTGGAAGGACTGATGTTAAAGCTGAAACTCCAATACTTTGGCCACCTCATGTGAAGAGTTGACTCATTGGAAAAGACTTTGATGCTGGGAGGGATTGGGGCTAGGAGGAGAAGGGGACGACCGAGGATGAGATGGCTGGATGGCATCACTGACTCAGTGGACGCGAGTCTGAGTGAACTCCGGAAATTGGTGATGGACAGGAAGGCCTGGCATGCTGCGATTCATGGGGTCGCAAAGAGTCGGACACTGAGCAACTAAACTGAACTGACTGAACTGATGGTTTTTTCAGTGTCATGTACGATGTGAGAGTTGGACCATAAAGAAGGTTGAGCACCAAATAATTGATGTTTTTGAACTGTGGTGTTGGAGAAGTCTCTTGAGTGTTCCTTGGACAGCAAGGAGACAAGGAGATTGGCTTTTTCTAGGATAACCAATCCTAGAGAAAATCAACCCTGAATATTCATTAGAAGGACTGATGCTGAACATGAAGCTTCAATACTTTGACCACCTAAAATGAAGAGCTAACTCATTGTAAAAGACCCTGTTTCTAGAAAAGATTGAGGGCAGGGGGAGAAGGGCACGACAGAGGATGAGATGGTTGGATGGCATCATCAACTCAATGGACATGAGTTTGAAAACTCCCAGGAAATAGTGAAGGACAATGAAGCCTTGTTTATTGCCATCCATGGAGTTGTAAAGAGTTGGATACGGCTTAACAATTAAACAAGAAGAGGTTCTGACAATTTTGACTAAAAGATTTAGTGGAAATAATATAGAAAAAAACTGGAAGAAATGGGAGGTTGTGTTTGGAATGTGTTGGTGAAAACTTAATAATCTAAACAACAATATGCTGAAGAAATAGTAGTCTCAATCATGTATTTCAAGTGTATACCACGTGAGAACAGCTGCAGACCTGCAGAAGTTGTTATGGGTCATTGAACACAACATGCATCAATTGAGATCATGTAGTAGCTGAGCTTCAGAGAAGGCAATGGCGCCCTTCTCCAGTACTCTTGCCTGGAAAATCCCACGGACGGAGGAGCCTGGTAGGCTGCAGTCCATGGGGTCGCTGAGGGTCAGACACGACTGAGCAACTTCACTTTCACTTTTCACTTTCATGCACTGGAGAAGGAATTGGCAACCCACTCCAACGTTCTTGCCTGGAGAATCCCAGGGACGGGGGAGCCTGGTGGGCTGTCGTCTATGGGGTTGCACGGAGTCGGACACAACTGAAGTGACTTAGCAGTAGCAGCAGCAGTAGCTGAGCTTAAGTACTACTGATAAAATGATAATTCTTTATCCTTTAACAGTCCCTTGAATGGAAAGCCACAATGACAAGGCAAGATAATTTCAAACAGGGTGTGAAGAATGGGAAAAATCAAGTATATATTTGATGGAAGCAAATTGCCACAGATGTAACTTTTTATATATGTCTTGGAACTTACTAACATGAAGCTCCCTTTGGCCATTTTAAATGTTGTCTCCAAGGAAAAAATGAACTACATTTAAGATATGCATACGTTCTTTGGACTTCCCTGGTGGCTTGGACAGTAAAGCATTCTTTATATAACTTTACAGAAATAATCAGTGTAATATGGTCATTTCACATTCTTACGGGATATATTTTCCAAAAGAGTTCTATTTTGTATGCCATACTTGTAATCTTTTACATTAAAATCTACTTTTGCTAGGTGACTAGATGTGATCTGAGATATTGTATCAGAGCCAATGAACAGTACCATAAATTTAAACAAGAGCTCAAGTTATGCTATTATGGCCCCAATAAAACACATTTTTATTCTTTCCATTTAAACATAATCCCTGAAAAATTGAATAATTATGAAACAATGAGAACTTATTATTCAAAAGATATATCTCGTGTGGTACAAAAAACATGCTATGAACTTTTTGTGTTAATTATCTTAAAAATTTGTACTGAGGTATTTACCCACTCTTTAAAGGGTATAGAATTTCTTTATAGGTTTAATTTCTTTCTTCAACTTTCTTCAGTCAAATTTAGTTTCTCTGGCTTCTTCTTCACTTTATATATTATATGAGAACACAGTCCTGCTATTTTTTTTGTGTACACAACTTTCTTCTATATATAAATAATCTCTCTCATGTTGCATATTTCAACTATATGCTGGCAAATTCCTTGTGTCTTTTTTCACCCAATCTTAAACCTTTTGCATAGCAAAAGAAGCCATAAACAAAATGAAACAATAACCTATAGAGTGGGAGAAAATATTTGCAAATGAGGCAACCAACAAGAAATTAATCTCCAAAATATACCAACAGCTGATACAACTCTGTACCAGAAAAATGAACAACCCATTCAAAAAATGGGCAGAAGATCTAAATAGACATTCCTCCAAAGAAAACATAGATATGGCCAAAGGGAGGTGAAAATCTGTTCAGCATCACTAACTATTGCAGAAATGTAAATAAAAACTACAATGAGTTATTACCTCATGTTAGTCAGAATGGCCATTATCAAAACATCTATTAATACAAACAATAAGTGCTGGAGAGGGTGTGGAGAAAAGGGAACCCTCCTACACTGTTGGTGGAAATGTGAACTGGTACAACTACTATGGAAAACAGCATGGAGCTTCCTTAAAAATCCTAAAAATAGATTGACCATATGACCCTGGAAACCCACTCTTGGGCATATACTCAGAGAGAATCATAACTGAAAAAGATACATGCACTCAAAGGTTCACAGCACACTATTTACAGTACCCAAGACATGGAAACAACCTGAATGTCCATTGACAGATGAATGGATAAAGAGCTGATAGTATCACTCACACAATGGTAGTAATACATGTATGATTACTCAGCCATAGAAAGAAGGAAATAATGCCATTTGCAGCAGCATGCATGGACTAGGGATTATCACATTAAGTGAAGTAAGCCAGTCAGTGAAAGACAAATATATCACTTATTTGTAGAGTCTATTAAAAAATGATAAGAATATCTCCAAAACGGAAAGAGACTCACAGACATAGGAAACAAACTTACAG
>SJYQ01005487.1:176281-188373 GCA_006410935.1 Redunca redunca
TTTTAAAAGAGAAACTATGTAATAAACCAACAACAAATATTATCCAGAGTTAAAGAGAAAGATTTAGTCATATTTATTCCATCTACCTTTTAATTTTTTTTTCTAACCTACATTAAAATAAGGCTCAGATATCAAAGTTATTTCACCTCTATAAACTTAGTATGCATAACTGATAAATATATCATTGTTTTATAAAATCAAAATCCATATTCACAAATAGAAAAATAATGACTCTCATATCAAGTGAAGATTTCAAAGGGGCTGTCCAGGTGGCACTAATGGTAAAGAACCCACCCGCCAATGCAGGATACATAATGAGATAAGAGTTCTATCCTTGGGTTGGAAAGATCTCCTGGAGAAGGGCCTGGCAACCCACTTCAGTGTTCTCGCCCGGAGAATCCCATGAACATAGGATCCCGGAGGGCTACAGTCCACAGAGTCTGTCACAAAGAGTGACGGGACTGAAGAAACTTAGCACGCACACAGGCAATGATGTCAAAATGCAATTTCTCTATGTGTCTACCAAATTCCTATTTTTAGTTTTAAATTTCAATGAGAATTCAAATGAGTGCCATACACAATTTTTGATGTTATTTCTCTTATGTCTCTTTAATTTAGAGCTAATGCATACCATTTTTATATTTTATTAATTAATAAAATTAATTAATAAAGTAAGTTATCTTGTGTGCATGCTAAGTCACTTCAGTCGTGTCTGACTCTTTATGACCCTATGGACTACATGTAGCCTGCCATGCTCCTCTGTCCTTGGGGATTTTCCAGGCAAGAACACTGGAGTGGGTTGTAAGGCCCTCCTCCACAGGATCTTCCCCCTCAAGTGATGGAAACCTAGTCTCTCACATCTCCTGCATTGGCAGGTGGGTTTTTTTATAGCACTAGTGCCAACTGGGTGGCCTCAAGTTATCTTGTAAAATGTCTTAAATTTTTTAATGTTCCATTTGCTTGATTAGGCTCAAATGCTATTAGGTGCTCCATGGTTACAGCTTGTCAATGACAAAAAGTCTAGTTATTGGACACTTACTGAAGTTAAGATTGATCTGTGGCTCACATGGTGATGTTCTCATTCCTCCATTAGTAAGATTTTCTAAAGTATTTCTATATTGGTTTTATACATTGATGCCTCTTCCCTGAATCACAGATTCCACTATAGGATTATTCTTTTCACAACTGTTCACTAGAACTCTATTTATAAAGAGAAAATTTTCTCATCAATAATGCAATTGCCCTGAAGTAGGTTTCATACAAAAAATATTGAATAAACTATTAATTCTTTTATTTTTTTTGACAATATTCAGGGCAAGGAGTTTTGCCTCAGATATTTCTAGTGGTATCCAGTCTTACCTTTTTTGTTTGGGGGGAGTGGTGAAGGTATAGTGGATTGCTTTACTGATTTCATTAATGTATCTTTATCCTACCAGAAACATGTAAACATGTACCATTGGCTAAATGATATTCAGTGTCTCACAGAGTACAACATACATTTCACCCTCAATATCAGACTTGATTCTGTTATTTGGCCAATTAATGTATGAAAATTTTACTGTCCAAAGAGAAAGTTGCTCAGTCATGTCCGACTTTTTCCACCCCATAGTCTATACAGTCCATGGAATTCTCCAGGTCAGAATACTGGCATGGTAGCCTTTCCCTTCTCCAGAGGATCTTCCCAACCCAAGGACTGAACCCAGGTCTCCCGCATTGCAGGTGGATTCTTTACCAGCTGAGCCACGAGGGAAGCCCTACTGTCCAAACAGAACCTTTATCAAAACAACCTTTATCATTATATGGATTAGCTGAGTCTCTTGTGTTACTTACTTTTAATGAGTTAAGCCAGTCTTACATAGGGGCTGCACCTTCAACCTTAGCTCTAAAATGTTAAAACCTGTAAAGACCACCTGAATCGGACATATCCCTCCAGCCAATCCACAAGCACACAGTCAGTCACATGTGTGCTGTGCTTAGTCCTGTCCCACTCTTTGCAAGCCCATGGATTGCAGCCCATCAGGCTTCTCTGTTGATGGGATTTCCCAGGCAAGAATAGTGAAGTGGGTTGCCATGCCCTCTTCCAGGGCATCTTCCTGACTCAGGGATCAGACTCACATACCCTGCATCACTTGCATTGCAGGCAGATTCTTTATTGCTGAGCCACTTGGGAAGCACTTCAATCAGCCACATCAACCGCTAATTTGGATGTGTGACCCACTTATTATATGGTTAGTTTATAGACTCACCACTGTAGTGGGAAACTTACTTATGTCTGTCCTTGTGACAGCACCTGTCTGAGGCATGACTTTAAGAAGCCAACTTCACAGGCAACACATTTTTGGTTTTCCAAGTCTGAACTCTTTACTTAAGTCTGAATCACATTACTGGGTATTTGCTGTTTATCAGTAGATTTGGTCTGATTTATCCTTAGCTATTATGAGATTCCTCATCTGGATTCTGAGTATAATGATGAAATTCAACAGTGTTTGTTAATTACTGAGAGTTTGATGTGCCAGTGTATTATTTGGAAATATGAATGTATTGATCAATAACAAGAAATTCATATTCCATCATTTCAGATTAGAGTCTTCAGGACAATTTATTGGCATTTTGCCAATTGTAAAATGTAATAAATTAAACTATAAGGTATGTTACAATGCTCATAGTCATTCTCTCTTTGTTGTTGGCCTCTCAAAGATGAAAGCATGGCTATGACGCCAGTGCTCAGAAGTTCACAGGATGAGAGAGTGATAGCAGGGAGTTAAAGAGGGCAACGGAGCATCTATTATTTTGACTGCCTTTTATTATTAGTAAGAAGTTAACTCTGGGATGGACTCTGCCAGAATGACAAATAGTAAATTACTACTCAAAATTTTTAATATTATGTTAATGGACTTGTTGCTAATGTTGACAATTGAACATCTTTAATTATGTAAAACATTGCCATTAACACTTTTTCAGATATTTTTCATCTCTAAAATATTAGTTACTATATTAAATATGTTTTCATTTCCTTAACTACTGTCTTGAAGGGAACTGTTTCTTTTATTCATTGAAATTTAAATTGATTTCAAAAGAGAATGGTTATGTTGAATATAGAACAGATTTAATTACTTAGCAAATTTGTGTATGGATTACAGTTCTTTTGCCACAGAATACAGATCATAATATAATCATATCCTTCTGTCTTAAAATAGTCAATCACCATCAAGATTGTACACAATTTACATACAATGTAACACTTGTATTAATTTAATTTTTGGATCATGTTATGTATATTTTAAATAAGAAAGGAGGAATTAATATAAGTGCAAAGAACAATTTTGACATGAGAGAATAATATTTCCAGCCATCCATGGAGCTATGGGAAGTAACTTTAACATTTTTTGCTTCAAAGATGAATATGTTTAATGGAAGATATAAACATTATAAATCTGGTGAAACAATTTGGAAGTGATTGTTTTATTTCTGGATGGACAAGAAAATATACTACGGAGAGGCAAGACAGGAGAAGAAAACAAAACAGTATATAAAATAAGATAGAAAATATATATTTTTTTTGTTTGTTAGTTTTTTGTACAAGCAGGAATAGGCAGAATCCAACTGGCTCAAAATCTCAAGGACATTTATCACAAGTAAGCTTAACAGACTCTTAAGAGTCCCTTGGACTGCAAGGAGATTCAACCAGTTCATCCTAAAGGAAATCGGTCCTGAATATTCATTGGAAAGACTGGTGCTGATGCTGAAGCCCCAATACTTTGGCTACCTGATGTGAAGAACTGACTCATTGGAAAAGACCCTGATGCTGGGAAAGATTGAAAGTGGGATGAGAAGGGGATAATAGAGAAGGAGATGGTTGGATGGCATCACCGACTTGATGGACATGATTTTGAGCAAGCTCAGGGAGTTGGTGATGGACAGGGAAGCCTGGGGTGCTATAGTCCATGGTGTCTCAAAGAGTTGGACACAACTTAGTGACTGAATTGATCTGAACTGAAGCTTAACAGAATATATTTCAGCAAAAGGTATTAATATCACTAATGATAAATTAACTCACATAATGATTATATAGAAGGAGCACAAGAGTAAATTTCATAATATTTCTAATGAACTTGCCTTCATATTGACAAGAGAAATCTCTGAAATAGAAGATATTAAACAATGAAAAGTCTAATTGTCTCTAAGGGTTATACAATGTGAGAATACATATAGTTGGAATTTGTGAAATCTTCCCATCTGAAGAAAAGCTGACCTACGCTGGGAAATCAATAACCTCAGATATGCAGATGACACCACCCTTATGACAGAAAGTGAAGAAGAACTAAAGAGCCTCTTGATGAAAGTGAAAGAGGAGAGTGAAAAAGTTGGCCTAAAGTTCAACATTCAAAAAACTTGGTATCTGGTCTCATCACTTCACAGCAAATAGATGGGGAAACAGTAGAAACAGTGGCTGACTTTATTTTTCTGGGCTCCAAAAATCACTGCAGATGGTGATTGCAGTCATGAAATTAAAAGATGCTTACTCCATGGTAGGAAAGTTATGACCAACCTAGACAGCATATTAAAAAGCAGAGACATTACTTTGCCAACAAAGGTCCGTCTAGTCAAGGCTATGGTTTTTCCAGTGGTCATGTATGGTTGTGAGAGTTGGACTATAAAGAAAGCTGAGTGCTGAAGAATTGATGCTTTTGAACTGTTGTGTTGGAGGAGACTCTTGAGAGTCCCTTGGACTGCAAGGAGATCCAACCAGTCCATTCTAAAGGAGATTAGTCCTGGGTGTTCATTGGAAGGACTGATGCTGAAGCTGAAACTCCAATACTTTGGCCACCTGATACAAAGAACTGATTCATTAGACAAGACCCTGATGCTGGGAAAGATTGAAGGCGGGAGGAGACGGGGAAGACAGAGGATGAGATGGTTGGATGGCATCACTGACTCAATGGACATGAGTTTGAGTAAACTCTGAGAGTTGGTAATGGACAGGGAGGCCTGCCATGCTGTGGTTTGTGGGGTTGCAAAGAATCAGACATGACTTAGTGATTGAACTGAAGTGAACTGAAAGCTGGGAAATGAATTTTTATATCTTTTCCACTCACATTTTCAATATTTGCATGTTTTTGGAGTGACTTATGGGGCTAAATATATTCTGTACAAACAGAATTAATAACAGGAAAACCACTTTTTTGCACTGACTGGGAGGATTTAACATAAAACTATATTGATTTACTCTGAGCTTATGTAATTATGACAACTATGTAGAATGTGGTTATTTATTTTATGAAAATAAGATGATGCCCCATATTATATGTTTAACTTGCTAGAATATATTTTATTATATCACATTTAAGGAGGAAATAGTCTAGAAAGAGAGTTTAAATTATGGATTTTTAAGGTTATGTTAAGCATTCAATGTGATACTAACCTTTTACACAGATGCAATTAAGTCTCAGTCTGCCATTTCAGCACCTGCCCTTCAGGGTGTTTATAGCTGATATTTTAATCAGACAGTAAATGCAGAAAGGAAATTTCATACAGCATAACCAACAAATGCATGTAAAAATTCAACTCTATAACTAAAATCCCGTTACATATCTATTTAATCTTATTTTTCAAGGAAATGTTTTGTGTTTTTTTTTCCTTCTAGAGCAATAAAATGCTACATTTGAAATCAATCTGTGCATAACTCACTGACATGGATTAAAACTCTAGCTTGTGTGGCATTTTTAGCAGAGTGTACAAAATGGAAATGTCACCTTTTCTTTTGGGTGAAAGTCTTTTGACTTTGTCTAGAATAAAATACAGTTTAACTTTAGCTTTAAAAGAGAAAAATTCTCTGTTAACCTAAAAGTTCACCAAAATGTTAAGTCTGCAAAACTATTACTAAATAACAGAATGTCTCAGGAGGTATCATTGGCCAGAGACAATAATTCTATTTCTTTTTTTTTTCTTTTATACTTCATTGAAGGAATAATCCAAATAGACCAAAGTAATTTTTCCAGAACTATGTATGGAAATCTTCATAAAATACGCTATGTATCTACTCACCAGTTTCCTTTGGAGTGCCATTTTGAAAGTTAAAGATACATGATTTGTGAGTATACCAAGTCTACTGATGAACTAAAGTAAACCAGAAGATAAATGTTACAGATCCTGATGTCTCCACACTTCCTTTATGAATTCTTATATGCTAATGAGATGATTTCTCATGGCCTTGAAGCCTTGAACTGATTTTACTGATATAAAAGTTAGAAGAATATTTTATTACATGACATACGACATACACCATAAGAGAGACAAAAATATTTTTACTGAACTCAATAATTAATCTAAATGGTAAGAGTTTATTTTTGAAAACTAGAAATTAAGTGTCATGGTTAGGTGGGACTGTTTTTCACATTTAAAATAAACATCAAGTATATGCTTTATTAAGAGTGTTCAATAAAGTTGTTATTTTTAGNAAAAAATTCTGACCTTAATAGTTACAAAACTTTGATAAGACAGCTTTGAGAGACATGAACAAAGTACACCTGAAAGACTTCAGTAAAGCAAAATCCATGACTGAATACCCATTTACTCAGAGTTAATAATTCCACTTATAATTTTAGTAAAACATGAAAATAAATGTCCCAAAATAGAATACACAACACTGAACATACCAAAAAAGGAGGAAAAGCATACAGTAAACTGAGTTAATAAGAAAAGCTTTATTTTGTGACAGTTATTATTAAAGCTATTATTTGATATATTTGAGTACATGTATAAAATATAAAGGGGCTTCCCAGGTGGTGGCTCAGTGGGTAAAGAATCCAACTGCCAATGTATAAATGCAAGAAATACAGGTTCAATCCCTGGGTCCAGAAGATCCCCTGGAGAAGGAAATGTCAAACCATTCCAGTATTCTTGCCTGGGAAATCCCATGGACAGAGGAGCCTGGTGGGCTACAGTCCCTGGGAACACAAAGAATTGGACATGACTGAGTGACACATACATATAAAATATAAATTTTATATTCAAACCAAAATATCTTAGCAGAAACATTAAACAAGTTAAATTTTAAAATCTAGGAAAAACCAAAAGTAAAAAAATAATGTTATATACATACATACAAAATAATTGTTATAAGATTATGAAAGGTCTGTGTGACAGTTTCTAAAATAACTCTCAATTATCTTTGTTGACTGGAATGGGGGTGTGAAACCCCTTCCTCTTGAATGTGTGCTATACTTTGCACTGCTTCTAAGCAGAAAAATAAAGAAAACTGATGAGATATCAATTTATCAAAATACTGGCTTATATCAATTGCCATCTCTGGCTCAATTTTGTCCCCTTACATATCTGCTTTGATGGAAATAGGTGGCAAGGGCTCCAACCAGTGAGAAACTGAGGTGCTCAGTCAAACAATGTATGAGGAACTGCCAATGGTCATTTGGATCTTGGAAATCTTCTCCAAGTTGTTCCTTGAGATGTTTGCAATTGTGGCTGATAACCTTAACTTCAGTTTGTGAGACTCAGGCCACAGGACTAAGCTAAGTCATGTCTAAGATCCTGACTCTAGAAAGTATGAGATAAAAAATATTCCTGTTAGTAATACATGGACTTCTGAGAAAAATCTCTTTTGCAGGCATAGAAAATCAATATCATCTTTGTAAACACTAAAGGAAAAAAAAAGAGAAAAATCTCAAATATAAAACATTAAATTACATATATATTAAAAATGATGAAATAAAACACATGGGAAAATATACTGTTCATAACCATGTCAAATACCAATATTCTTATACAATGGATTCTTAATATCTTAAAAATATAGCTATATTATAATGGCATTAAGAAGAGGTGGGACGAATACACATAAGAATTATATAAAAAAGATCTTAATGACCCAGATAACCATGACAGTGTAATGGTTCATCTAGAGCCAGACATCTTGGACTTCAAAGTCAAATGGGCCTTAGGAAGCATCACTAAAGACAAGGCTAGCAGAAGTGATGGAATTCCAGCTGATCTATTTCAAATCCTGAAAGATGATGCTATTAAAGTGCTGTACTCAATATATCAGCAAATTTGGAAAGCTCAGCAGTGCCACAGGACTCAAAAATGTCAGTTTTCATTCCAATCCCAAATAAGTGCAATGCCAAAGAATGTTCAAACTATCACACAATTGAACTCATTTCACATGCTAACAAAGTAATGCTCAAAATTCTCCAAGCCAGGCTTGACAGTACATGAACTGTAAACTTCCAGATGTTCAAGTTGGATTTAAAAAAGGCATAGGAACCAGAGATCAAATTGTCAACATTCATTGGATCATAGAAAAAGCAAGAGAATTCAAGAAGAATATATACTTCTATTTCACTGACAACCCTAAAGCCTTTGACTGTGTGGATGACAACAAACTGTGGAAAATTCTTAAAGAGATGGGAATACCAGACTACTTTACCTGCCTCCTGAGAAACTTGTATGCCAGTCAAGAAGCAACAGTTAGAACTGGACATGGAACAACAGACTGGTTCAAAACTGGGACAGGAGTACATCAAGGCTGTATATTGTCACCCTGCTTAATTAACTTATATGCAGAGTACATCATGCAAAATGCTGGTCTGGAGGAGGCATAAGCTGGAATCAAGATAGCCAGGAAATTTATTAATAACCTCAGATATGCAGATACACCACCCTTATGTCAGAAAGTGAAGAGGAACAAAAGAGCCTCTTGATGAAAGTGAAAGAGGAGAGTAAAAAAGCTGGCTCAAAACTTAACATTCAAAAAACTAAGATCATGGTATCTGGTCCCATTACTCCATGGTAAATAGTTGGGAAACAATGGAAACATGGGAGACTTTATTTTCTTGAGCTCCAAAAACACTGCAGATGATGACTGCAGCCACATAATTAAAAGACGCTTGCTCCTTGGAAGTAAAGCTATGACCAACATAAACAGCATATAAAAAGCAGAGACACTATGTGCTGACAAAGGTCCATCTAGTCAAAGCTATTATTTTTCCAGTACTCATGTATGGATGTGACAGTTCGACCATAAAGAAGGCTGAGTGCCAAAGAATTGATGCTTTTGAACTGTGGTGTTGGAGTAGACTCTTGAGAGTCCCTTGGACTGCAAGGAGATGAAACCAGTCAATCCTAAAGGAGATCAATCCTGAATATTCATTGGAAGGACTGATGCTGAAGCGAAGCCCTAATACTTTGGTCATTTGATGTGAAGAAGCAAGTTATTAGAAAAGATCCTAATGCTGGGAAAGATTGAAGGCAGAAAGAAAAGGGGACAACGGAGAATGAGATAGTTGGATGGCATCAACGACTCAATGGACATGAGTTTCATTAAGCTCCAGGAGATCATGAAGGACAGGGAAGACTCGTGTGCTGCAGTCAATGGGGTTACAAAAAATTGGACACAACTGAATGGCTGAACAACAAAATAATGGTAAAAATGCAACTAATAGATGATTTGAAAGTGAAAGTGAAGTCACTAAGTCATGTCCGACTCTTTGCGATCCCACAGACTGTAGCCTACCAGGCACCTCAGTCCATGGGATTTTCCAGGCAATAGTACTGGAGTGGGTTACCCTTTCCTTCTCCAGGGGATCTTCCCAACCCAGGGCTCGAACCTAGGTCTCCCACATTGTAGACAGACTCTTTACTGTCTGAGCCACCAGGGAAGTCTAATAGATGACTTATGCAAATACAAATATAACTGTCCAATTAAAACACAAAAGAAGTTATATTTTATTAATAATAAAATCAAATAACAAATCTGATAACTTTTTAAAGATTTAATTTTTCTAAAATTTTAGTTTCACGGCATCGTGTTTTAGTTTCACAGAACTGTGTTTTAGTTTCACAGCAAAATGAAAAGAAATGTGCAACCATTTCCTGTCACTCCCTGCCCCCACACATGTGTGCATGTGTTATAATGTCTTTGTGTGTTAGTCACTCAGTCGTGTTTAACTCTTTGTGACCCCATGAACTGTAGCCTACCAGGAATTCTCCATGCATGAATAGTGGGATGGGTAGCCATTTCCTTCTTCAGGGGATCTTTCCAACCAAGGGATTGAACCTGAGTCTCCTGCATTGTAGGAGGGTTCTTTACCATCTGAGCTACCAGGGAAGCCCATAACAATGTCTTTAGTTATATAAAATAATAAATTAGTACCTGATTGTTTGCAAGTATTCAGTTACAAAGTATTTCTTTAATGCATACCCTCTTTACAGTATCATCATAAACAGTGATTAAGCTTTATCATAAATAACTTACTCAAAGTATTATTCCATTTTCATTCACCAGTGAAACAAATTCTTAATCTAGAGTAGTATACAGAGGCAGACTTCAGAGATATAGTGGATTTTGTTCCAGACCACCAAAGTAAAGCAAGTATTGCAATAAAGCATGCATACAAATTTTTGTTTCCCAGTGCATATTATAGTTTTGTTTATAATATATGGTAATATTAGGTAGTAGAATAGGAAAAAGGAGTCCAAAATTGCAGTGATTAAAGACAAAAAAGGAAAAAGCCTGTAAAAATAGAACAAAGGACAGTCTGAAGACAGGAGTGAAAACCTCAGATGAAGCAAACAGTCCTCCTGGCTAGCCCAGTTTACACAAGGCAGGCTGAGGGGGAGGAGAAAAAACATATAACAAGAGGAGCCAAAATTGAGACTCTGGCTTCTTTTCTCTTCACGTCTTTTGGGTCAGTCTGCCCTCATGCCTCGAAGATGTGTTTTCCTTTACTTACCAAATAAAACTGAACTGTAATCAAGTTGTAACACTTGTCCGTCTGTTGCTTCAAATTTGTGCTGCGGCAAGACAGAACTGAGGAAATTACACACTCCCCTGACAGAAGTCTATTAAGTATTAAATAGCATTGTCTAATGGAGAAGGCAATGGCAATTCACTCCAGTACTCTTGCCCAGAAAATCCCATGGACAGAGGAGCCTGGTGGGCTGCAGTCCATGGGGTCACTTAGAGTCAGACACAACTGAGAGACTTCACTTTTACTTTTCACTTTCATGCATTGGAGAAGGAAATGGCAACCCACTCCAGTGTTCTTGCCTGGAGAATCTCAGGGACGGGGGAGCCTGGTGGGCTGTCGTCTATGGGGCTGCGCAGAGTTGGACACTACTGAAGCGACTTAGCAGCAGCAGCAGCATCATTGTCTAAAAAGAGAACAATGTACGTACCTAATTTAAAAATGCTTCATTGGCGAAAACATGTTACACATCATCTGAACCTTTAGCAAGTTGTAGCAGTAACATCAAAGATCAAAGACTACACATGTATAACTTCCCCTATTTATCAACACAACTCACAAAACTGTTACTTTTGTTGTAGTTGATGAACATACACTGATATATCATAATCATTCAAAATCATTCAAAATCTATTGTTTACATTAAGGTTCATTCTTGGTGTTGTAAATTTTATAGTTATGGGTAATGAGTGAGAGTTCATATTGCTAGCACTATGAACTGGCACTATTGCTAGCACAAGTTCACATACCTGCTTGCATGTTGTTCTGGATTTGGGCCACTTAAATAGATGTGTAATAATATTGTTGTTTTAACCTGTGTTTCCCTGATGACACATGATGTGAGGCATATTTTCATATACTTACTTAGCATCTGTATATTTTTTTTTGGTGAGGCATCTGTTAAGGTTTTTGGCTCATGTATTAATTGGCTTGTTTGTTTTACTTTTGTTGAGTTTTACGGCTTTGTATATTTTGGATGAAAGAGTGATTGCTGTCTTCAGTCATGTCCGACTCTTTGGGACCCGCCAGGCTCCTCTGTCCATGGGATTCTCTAGGTAAGAATACTGGAGTGGGGTGCCATGACTTCCTCCAGGGTATCTTCCTGACACAGGGATCAGACCTGCATCTCTTGTGTCTCCTGCATTAGTTGATGAGTTCTTTACCACTATTGCCAAAATATGGGAAGCCCCATATTTTGGATAACAGTCCTTTATCTGATGTGCCTTTTTAAAAGAGGCCTTTCTGCTGTGTTCCAGTAGGTGTCGTTATAGCAGAAGATTTTGGTTTCTCCTACCTGAACTGCCTCTGGTTTTGAGTCTGCACATCCCCCCC